>QOCX01000092.1:327128-338379 GCA_005959815.1 Sarcophaga bullata
TTAAATGTAGCATTTTCCATTAAGAAGTGAAATTGATTAATAATGTATTGCGTTGCTTCAATGGATTGCATGACTTGAAGGCAAAAGTTTTATATTTTTTTCCCTGGTTTTTTTTTATGAGAACGAAATATTTAAAATTCCATTTTATGGAAGCATAAAAAACATGTAAAATATCATTTTGTTCTGTTTATGACAGTTGTTTATAATTTTTAATAACGCAAATTTAACATGAAACCGTCTTTTTCGTCATTTTTTGTTTTGTTGTTTATACGCCGCAACAGTAACCGTTTTCTTGCTGTTTATGTCCTGAAACGCCTTAGAAGGCGATCAAAATGCACAAATTGTTATGGAGTATCTTCTGTTTCTCTTCACACAACTTAACTTGACTTGACTTGACTTGACTTGACTCGACTCGACTCGTCTTGTCTCGTATGGAGAACACGCGACAATGACAAATCATAACGTTAAAGTTAAAGTTAAAGCTGAAACTGAAACCGAAACCTAAAATTATGCAGAAACATCCTCATCATCATCATCATCATCATCATCATCAAGAATAACACAATAGCCTTCAGCAAATTATGAGTATTTTCCATACTGCCATGCCAGCCTCTTTAAGACAACAAAAAAACAAAAAAGAAAAAATTTAAAAAAAGTGACCATGATTTATCACCTCATAATTATGTATGCCCTCCTTCTGTTTAAACAGTTTCTCTTCTATATGCTCTCTCCTCTCCCCCTCTTCCTTCTTTCTTTTTTTACTCATTCACTCAATGCAGAGAAACTGTTTTATTTAGGGAGCGTTGTGCTTTTTATTCGATTTTTTTTTTAAATTCAATCTTTGGCCAACGATATGTTAACCGTCATTTATCGCTTCTTTTTTTCTTTCTTTGCTTTGCTTTGTGTATCAGCGTTTGTTAGCGTTTGTTTTTCGAGGGAATAAAATTGATGTTTATGCAGTTACAGCAATCAGGCGCCAATGTGGATTAATTTGCATTTTTTCCCCCTTCTTCCTTTAATTTTTTTTTTCAAAATTCTTTGGCATTTTACGAGCATTTCCTTTCCTTTCCTTTCTTTTTGTTCGTATGCTGCTGCATATTTTGTAATTCGTGACTTTTTGGTTTTTGGGAAATATTTTGTGAGTTTTTCTGTTATCGGGGTTTTTGTGGTTATCGAATAAAAAAGTGCGATAAAAAATGTTACAAAATTTCTTATGAAATATTTTATGTGTGATGAAATTAAAACATTATTAAAAAGGGTGTGAATAATTAAGGGAAACAAATTTCTTTTTGTAAACAAAACTGATGGTTCATTAAGGGGCACTAATTTCTTGTTGAATTTTTCAACAAAATTGTCATATTTAGAGCAGCAAAATTTAAATTAAGAATTTGCAATAAATTCAAGGCAATCGGTCATTACAACCCTTTAGGCAGGATTGCAACCTAGTTTCTCATATCAAACATGTTGCATGTGTTAATTTTTGGTGCATGAGTGGCAGGACTCACAGTTTTGGAGTCGACTACGAACAAGCAGATTTTTTAGAAACTTTTCATTTCAAAATAATCCTGGTCCCAGGAATTTTGTGTAATGTTTTCGACATCATTACTGGTCATTACAACCCTTTAGCCATGATTGCAACCTAGTTTCTCATATCAAACATGTTGCATGTGTTAATTTTTGGTACATGAGTGGCAGGACCTACAGTTTGGAGTCGACTACGAACAACAGATTTTTTAAGAATCTTTTCATTGCAGAATAATCCTGTTGTCAGGAATTTGTGTAATATTTTCGCCATCATTACTGGTCACTACAACCATTTAGTCTGGTTTACAACCTAGTTTCTCACACCACCAATGTTGAGTGTTTTTTTTTATCCCTGAGTGGTGGGATCTACAGTTTCTTATCGCTACCAAAACGAAAATTTTTTTATGCCGCTGAAGAAATATTTTTTCTAATTTCATAAACTCCCGAATTCATTTTCCACCACGAGTTTTTAACATGAAATTCTGACTTTTAACCCTTAAAGCATGAAAATACGGTTACAATACCATTTGAATACTAAAATCTGTGATGTACTGGTAGTCTCCCAGGTACAAATTCCATGCCATTAAAGTCTTTCTCTTTACTTTGCACTTTAATGGAATTCTGAAGAGATAAACTGAAAATAAAATTCACACACATTTCAATAAGGAGGTGATGTGACGTCATAACATTTAATATTCAAACCTTTCGTTAAAGTCGTTACCGAACGACAAATTTTTTGTGAAACTTTTCTTGGAATTTTTTAGCCAGAAAACTGCTGAGAAAAAGTCGCTGAAGAAATATTTTTTCATATCAATTTTGTCTATCCTTCCATCTTGTTGGAAGGAACGCCAATACACTTGATATTCCTTTGAATGGTTAAATGCAGGAGCTAAGAGTCTGAAATTAACGTAGTTGTAGGCTTATTAGACGTAAGGCGGTGGTTTAAATCCCATCCTAGACATTTCGAACGACGAAGTATAAGAAAGAATATTTCTTCGGGCAAACGTAATGTGCTTTGTCTTTGCAGCATACTCAAGCACAGTTTACTTGCTACTAACTATACATACAGTGAGCGTCAAAAGAAACTGTACACTAAGGATAAAATTCTAACAATCAACAAACTTAACTTTTTATCACTTAAGGAGAGTGCCCGAAAAAATTTGACAAGATTTCAAAATTTTTTACATTTTTTTTGTTTCAATTTTAAAAACTGGCCTTGAAAGAATTTCAAAAAAAAAAAAATAATGGTGATTTATTAATGTGCAGTTACTTTTGACGTTCACTATATGTATGTACACTTATATTGTGTATTACTAGGCAAAGCAAATAAAAATGAAATGTTTTTGCTTCCAAAAGTGCTTTTATCGCTGATTATTACGCTTTGATCCATCATTTGTACTGACACCACATATGCTGGTCACTAATTATATGGGAATTTCAATTAAATTGAAGCTATCTTGACTGCCATTTGCTTCAACTCTTTGAATTTAAGTTCATGGTGGCCATTGTTTATAAATTTATCCACTATAGTTTGGCTTTACTTGGCATACTTTTCAAAATCCAATTGACTTTGCAAATATTTTTGTTGGAAAATTTTTCTTGGCCTTAAGGAATATATTTCTTGTCTGGTGGTTGGCCGCATGTAATTAGTTACGCTCCGATGTCCAACACAGTAAATATCTGTTGGTTGGCTAAGAAGCCAACAAAAAAAAAAAAACAAAAAAACTTAACATACACACATACATGCTATTGGAAATGAAAAGAAAGATGAACGAATACGAGGGTATGGCCTTAAAACAGGTCATCATTGTATTGCATTTTATTGTAATTGTTGTTGCCAACAAGTGCTGTATAAATATTAATGGATAAATATGGTTTTATGGTGTTGTTGTTGTTGTTGTTGTTATTGTTATATTTAAAATTATTGGCTTCGAATATTTTTATCCGAATAAATGCCAAATATTTGCAGCCAAGTTTGAAAGTCTCTTGATTAATTACAATAAAATTTACTGCCATTCTTATGATGCTTTTCTTAACCCTAATTTCTGTTTTCTTTGTTTTGTTTTGTTTTGTTTTGTTTTGTTTTGTTTTATAAACTGTTCTGTCTTCTTGTATTTCAAACAAAGCATGCTCTTTTTTTGTTGGTTTCTTACCAGAGTGTAGTGTAGTGGCAGCAATCCAAACCCAAATAGTCACAGTAATATTGGCCAACTTTTATATTTTTTTTTGGTAGGCCATCCATACCATGTATTAATACGAGTATATGGTGCCTTAATATATGATGGCTTAAAAACGTAAATACATGTTATTTGATATGTTTTGTTGAACATTTTAATTTCGTATTCATTAATTCAATGCCTTAGGCTGTCCACAATTTATTCAATTTGTTTTTATCAATTCAGATATCAAATATGGGGCAAGGCCTACAATAGTGCTCAACTTATAACTCTCCATGAGTCTTTTATTGTTTTTTTTGTTTTATTGTTGGAAGCAAGTTTGGAAGCAAGTTCCAAGACAACATTTCAAACCATGAAATATTCGACCACTAAATTTCTTTCTTTTCTTGGCTCCGCCGTTACCACCAAAAATGATGTCAGTCTGGAGATAAAGCGCAGGATCACTCTTGCCAACAGTGCTACTATGGTCTCAATAGGCAATTGAGTAACAGAGACCTCTCTCGTGCGTCGAAACTAATACTCTACAAGACGCTCATACTACCCGTGCTTTTTATGGCGCAGCGGCATGGACCTTATAAGCACAGATGCAGCAGCCTTGAGAGTGTCGAGAGAAAAGTCCTGCATAAGATCTTCGGTCCTGTGCGAGTTGGCGAAGATTTCCGCATCCGATACAACAGTGAGCTGTATAAGCTCCTCAACGACATGGACGTTGTGCAGCGTATTAATATCCAGCGGCTGCGCTGGCTCGGCCATGTCGTTCGAATGGAGGAGGATGCTCCGGTGAGACGGGTATTTGATGCGGAGATCTGCGGAAGTTGGCGAAGAGGACGACCTTGTATCCGTTGGAAGGACCAAATCGAGGAAGCCCTGTCATCGATTGGTGTGACCAACTGGCGTAGGCGCGCAAGAAGCAGAGGCGCCTGGTTGAAGGATGTGTTGCGGCAGGCCGAAATCCGTTAATCGGGTTGTTATGGCCAATTAAGTAAGTAAATAAGTAAATTTCTTTGGGATTATATCCTGAGTTAGTTTTGTATAAGAAAACCGAATCCATTCCTGGAATGGAAATCCAATAACAGATCGAAGACTTCCATAGCAGTGATCAGATGTATCTTGACTGTCGTATGGTGTAACTAATCTTAACTGAACCCTTTTTGCTTCTTTATCCGCCGACCTTCAGCATTGCTGCTAGGCCCTGTGGTCTTCTGTGCGATAAGACATTTGCATCACTTGGCTCGTACTGACAAACTTGGGCTTTATATGACTGTGACTTCCTACAAACTTCAGGGCTATTATTGCGTTTAAATAAGAAGGTAAAAAGTTTCAACGCATCTCGACAAGGACAAATCTTTACAAATGACTGGAAGTTGAATTGAGTTATAGGTGGAGGCATTTATAAGGAGTCGGCGCCTATATTAGTTGACCATTCGATGACTTCAGTAACTTTTCTGCATATTTCAGGCGAACGATGTGAATCAAAAGAGCTTTTGTGATATATACGAGAGGCATATTAGCATACTTCCTGATAGTTCCCTGCCATTATGACTTCAAGAACGAAATTAGGCAGCCGAGATGACTGAAAGGACACGGTGGTAGTATATACAGTAAGCGTCAAAAGAAACTGTACACAAAAAAATATATGTACACTAATAAATTACCGTTATTTTTGTTTTAAAATTGTTTCATTAACAGTTTTTAAAATTAAAAAAAAAAATTACAAAAAAAATTTCAAAATATTGTCAAATTTTTTCGGGCACTCTCCTTAGGTGGTAAAAGTTGAGTTGGGAGATTGGTAGAATTTTATCCATAAAGTACAGTTACTTTTGACACTTACTGTATGTCCATGTGTGGATAAGGATGCACAGTATGCCCAAAAAGGCATCACTGGGGTTTGCATACTAGAAAACCATTCAAGATGGATTAGTTTTGGTGATATGATCTGTAACTGCTGTAGGAGTTGCTGAGATGAGTAAAAAGAGGAAACGGATCCTTACCGTTTGGGTAAAGGTTGAGCATTTTCATGAAGTAGAAGAAAGCGTGCAATTGATCTCACTGATCTGTCGAGAATAAGATAGTTTCAGGATTACGGGAAGAAGATCTCTTTGGTATTACAATGGACCAATGGTGTAACGCCTGCAGACAATGCTCTTTGCAGGGGTGTCTCTGTCAGAAAAATGTTTTGAAATTGCCAATATAGGGCCACAATTATCGAGTTAATTAGTAGTCGTGTCAATAAACATATTAAATTTGAATTCCTTTGCACATCTGCAAACTTAAACCGAAATTGAACTATAAACCTCCTCCTATATGGTATGTTATTTTATAACCTTTATATGTATGTACATATGTAAGTACATTAAATGTAATTAAACCATAATCTACTCTCATATGACACTGTAAGAACGTTGTCAGTTGAATTCATTGCATATTCTTCAATTTTTTGTTTTTACCACAACCCATTGCTATAGAAGTCATTCCAATGGAGTATACAAGTTTGTTTCCATGTTTGTAACAGATGTCGCCGGTAATATGCGCCGCCATATTTTTCATAATAATTTTATAAATTTTTCCATATTTAATGTGGAAATGTTTTTGTAAATAATATAACTGTTGTTGGTTATTGTTATTGTTGTTGTTGTTCATAAGCCGTTTATTGTTGTGGTAGACATTGTGTTATAAAACTGTTGTTTTCCGTTAGTTTTGCTGTTGTTTTGTTGGCATTTATGCAGTTGGCAACAAATTCATAGACAAAGTTTTCAATAACTTGCCATTTTTTATATTCACATTCACATTCACATTCACATTCACATTCACATTCACATTCACATTCACATTCTTATTCGCATTCTCATTTTTATATTATTTTTTTATTGTTATTGTTGTTCCTTTCTCTTGTTGTACTTTTTCGTTCGCTTACTTACTTACTTGAATGGGTTGTCTGGCTAGCCTAGCTAGCTGTCTCTCGCTGTATGTCTGGCAAGAGTCTTAAAGAAAAGTTTTCCGGGAATAAAAATTACTTTGAGACACTTAACATATTAACTTAAACAAAAACTGCATTCAGTATTACTGGTACTAGCTGTACGTACAATAGATAGTTTGCAGTATTCGTAGGGCACACAAACTTTTATTTATGAAGTTTGAAACTTAAAGGTCATGCCATATTGTCTGTCATTTTATTTGAAGTAAAATATTGGCATCCTTATTTCTTTTAATAATTTTAAAATTTTTGCATTTCGGTATTTAAAGAAAGGATATGCGGAAAAATATACGGAAACCGTAAGAGAATAAAGCTATAAAACAGCACTCGATTGAAACTAAATAAATATGGGCTTGAGCTGATGGCGATTGATCATAAGTACGTCGCAGGCAAGATTTAGTTGAGATAGCAAAAAAGGAACGAAAACGATTCTACCTATAATAACATCAGCAGTAAGCAGTTGAAAATCCCGATAAATTACAATCTAATCACCATTTCTCAATGACAAATAGTGTAATGTTAAAAACAGAATAAACGCAGCGCAACAAACGCAGCAATTTCTCAAATTTAGAATACATGGAAGTATATGGAAATGATCAGTTTAAAGGCAACGCAACACCAAGTAAATTCTTGTTAAATTGCTGCGTTGCGTTCATTGTGTTTACAGCATGACAGTATCTAAACAAGTAAAAAATTGCTGCATTTGCTGTGTTGCCTTCACTGTGTTTACAGCATGACAGTATCTAAACAAGTGAAAAATTGCTGCATTTGCTGCATTGCGTTGATTGCGTGTACAGCATAACACTGACTAAACAAGTGTCAAAACAAATGTTGGGTATACTGCAACTACAGACATATTATCTTGGCAGCTTCTGGAAACTGACCATAACACTCATGCATTCTAAATTTGAGACTTGCTGCGTTACGTTTATTGTGTTTACAGCATAGCAGTGTCTAAACAAGTGTCAAAACTGGGTAAAGTGCCATCACAGAGATAAACTTCAGAAATTGGTTACTCAAAGGAGTCAACTACAGCGGAACGACACCCATATTATTCTAATTTCTGATTAAATAAATAAAGAGGCCTTTATGAAGAGGCAAAAGATAAATCCTAGAACATAGAGTAATAAAAGCAAGAAAAGTGTCCAGAATAACATGTGAAAGTATGCACGATGATAAATTGTTAGAAAAATAAAGAGTGTAACTAGAGCCAAGCAATCGCTGACCGTAGTGGTGAACTAACTTGCTTACTTAATTGACCATTGTTAACAACCCGATTAATGGGTTTCGACCTGCCTCAAGACATGCTTTCAGGCGCCTTTACTTTTTGCGCCGCCTTCGCAAATTGGTCATAATAATCTATGACTGGGCTTCCCCGATTTGGTCCTTTAAACTCGTCATCTAGGCCGACTTCTGCTAATCTCCGCATCAAATACTTGTCTTGCCCAAGCATCCTCTTTCCTCCGAACATCATGGCAGAGCCAGTGCAGCTGCTAGAATTATAACACGCTGCATAACATGTTGAAGTCGCCGTAGTCTAGTAGGTAGTGTGTTGGCTTATTAGACGAAAGGCCAGGGTTCGAATCCCCGGTCAGACATCAAAAACGAAATATGAAAAAACTTTTCTTCGGCTGCTTTCTCTCAGCAGATTTCTGGCAAAAACTCTGAGAGTAAATAAAATTGCCATGAAAAGTTTCTTAAAAAAATCTGTCGTTCGGAGTCGACTTTAAACTGTAGGTCCCGCCACTCATGTATAAAATTAGCACACACAACATAATTGGTGTGAGAAGCTAAGCCGTAATCCTGACTGAAGGGTTGTAATGGCCAATTATGTATGTATGCATACCATGTATGGCGTTGAGGACATACGCACATAGCACATATGTACGTCTCTGCAGTGGTAACGGAAATTCTGATTTTGTAATAATAAGAGATCAGCCGGAATGCCATCAAATTAACAATAAAAGAATGTCATGCATAAAAGCCTTTTAGGAACTAAAACGTAATTAGAAATATAAGAGTGTAATGGAAGTAGAATTTGTCTTTGAAATGTCAAATTTGTTTCAGAGAACATCCGTGAGTGTAACGAAAATTCTTGTGACGATAAGTGGAGTATGAAAATCGTAATTGGTCTTCCGATGTGTGACTTCTTAGCAATAATAATAGAATTGCCTTCTTGCGTCTACTATGTTGAATGCCTGAGGGCTAGGCGATAATGAGTGAATGGTCGATTTGTGGGAATGAGAATCCCATGGTAATATGTTGGTACCGTGATTCTAAGGTAAAGTAATGAACATAGTGAAGGCTTATGACCAAATTTATGGATTTAGTATTGCAGTGCATGGCGACTAAGTCAGTAAAAATATTATACACGTCCTACAGCTGTTTACTTATCATTATCGTTCGGGTTAGTACATATTTTAAATTACTTGGTGCCGCCCCTTTTTACTAAACTCCTTTTCATTTGTCATTTGATGTAAACAAAACAAGTTGAATTGTACATCAAATGTATGGAATTGTTCAATTGTTGTTTTATTTGTTCGTGTTTGTTTTTCAATTCAATTCTGTAATTGATATTTCTTCTGTTAACTGTTCATTATCTTGTATTAATTATGTTATGTTGCAACAATACTAATACAAAGGAAACACCTCTCCTATAAACCAAATGTCAAATGTCTATTGTTTACTCACATACAAATTGCCATCGTCCTTATGATTACTGTCAATACAGCCCTAAAATTCAAGCAACCTATACAACTGTTTACTGCTCTACCTCTAACTCTACTTGACTACCCCTCGTATCATATTTGATTAGAGTGTCAATCGAAGTCAATAATTTGCAGCGGCATTAAAACTGGCAATAATTTTGACAAGTTCATGGCAAAAAAAAAAAAAAAAAAATAGGGAACGACACGACATGCGTAAACAAACAAAACAAAACGATAAATGTGCTAACAAACATGCATGAATGTACTTACAAAGCAGCAAACAATTGTATGAGAAATGTTAATAAGTATTAACGATGAAAGAGAAGAGAACAAAAGGTAAAATACAATGACAATGAGGATGATGAATGGGAATGAATGTGAGAAATCCTATTGATTACCAATAAAAACAACAATTATCCCCTAAACCAATACCAACCATATTAATGAGCAAATGAATCGAATGGAAATGAATGAATGAATGAATGACAGAATATATGGATGGGTTGACTTTTACAGGAGGATCATCATAATCATCAACATTATCGGTGTCGTTGTGTCATTGTCATTGTCATTATCCGGAGCACGGATAACACAGACAAAAGGTTGCAATTAAGAAAACATTACAAATGATAAAAACTGTACAAGGGGATGTAACACGACTCTACCATACAATGAAATACGGCATTGATAGTCATTGAGAAAAATAAATTCATTTGGTAGAGAAGCAATTCTTTTTTTTTTTTTGAGGTTAAAGGTCAATTGAGGAATTACAAAATATGCTGTGAGAAATGAATACGTTATAGAAATAGAATTCGGTGGCAAAGGATTCGAATGATGGACAGTAAAGCGGTCATTAGATGCCTAGAGAGCGTGTACACCACATCTAAGATTGCTCAAGAGAGCCGGGTGTCTCTGGAGAAAATAGCGAGACATACGATGCTTTACCCCTATTTGGGTTCCCGTGCAAGGTCGATGCACTTGCTAAAGCAGGTACCTCGGAAATTTCAATTGAATTCTTACATGAGATAGGCGCTCCTCTGCAAAGGGACAAACAAATGTTTTCACAAACGCTCCATTCAGTGGTAAGATGGGTTAATGAATCTACTTGTAGAGACACCAAACAGATCTGGCGCGACATGAATGTATGCAGAACAGACTTTATATTAAACTTATCAAGAAGAGACCTTATGGCAGTTAAAATGGGACAGTGGACTCTGTTTGTCTTTGGCAGGTTACTGGGAATACCCTATAACGACTTCTGCAGAAGCTGGAAAAACGAAGAGGAGAAGACCACATCATAGTGGAGACCAAAGAAGAAGAATTCTTGGACAATCAGTACTTAATGACAAAACATGCCTAGCCAAAGATGATTTAAGAAAAATCCACACATTCATGATGGTTAAGGGATGGTTAAGAGATGCCAGCCAGGAAGAAGAATTCTTGGACACCCAGAAATTAGTGACAAAACGTGTCTAGCCAAAGAAAAATCCACACATTAATGGTGGTGAAGGGATGGTTAAGAGATGCCAGCCAGGAAGAAGAATTCCTTGACACCCAGAAATTACTGACAAAACGTGTCTAGCCAAAGAAAAATCCACACATTCATGGTGGTTAAGGGATGGTTAAGAGATGCCAGCTAGGAATAGGTAATATTGGTGTTACAACGGACTCAAATATGCTATGCCTAGTGGGGTAACTGCCAACCTAACCTAAGATTTCTAAGAAAAGTACTTTAATAAAATAATTCAAACTCTAAGGCATCAGTTGTGATCCTAACATAGTAATAAAGACGAAACGTTTTAGAAAACAACGTCCAAAGATTAGTACATCAAATCTTTATCATATATTTTTGATCAAATTTTCTCCAT
>QOCX01000092.1:338385-379545 GCA_005959815.1 Sarcophaga bullata
TGTCTCTCTTTTGTAATACATACATACATACCGCCAAAGACTTATTGAAATTGAGAATTAACGTAATCAATGCGAAATATTTGATAACCAGCAGATGTCAAAAAACCTTGTGGAACCTTTCAAACTTCATTTAATTTGAAATGAACAAGATTTGTTCCTGCAGATTATGATCACACACAAAAAAAAAAAACATTTCATGGTCTCATCAATTTCGTTTTTTTTCACACACCCTGTTTTGAATAATTTTTCGTTTCATAATGGGCCATCAGCTCATTTGCATGGCTTTACATAAATCCAACGTTTGTTTTTGTTAAAGACTTCAGAAGAAAGGGTTGAACATTAAATGTTATCACGTCACATCACCTCCTTATTGAAATGTGTGTGAATTTTATTTTTAGTTTATCTCTTCAAAATTCCATTAAAGTGCAAAGTAAAGGGAAAGACTTTAATGCATGGGAATTTGTCCTGAGTGGTCTTCAGTACATCACAGATTTTAGAATTCAAATTGAATTGTACCCGTATTTACATGTTTTAAGGGTTAAAAGTCAGAATTTCGTGTTAAAAATTCGTGATGGCGAATGAATTCGGGAGTTTATGAAATTAGAAAAAATATTTCTTCAGCGAAAAGTCACAGTTAGTCTAGTGGGTAGAGTGTTGGCTGATTAGACGTAAGGCCACGGCTCAAAAAAATTCAAATACGAAAAATATTTCTAAGGCGACTTCCTCTCAATAGATTGCTGGCACAAACTCTGAGAGTAAATAAAATTTTCATTAAAAGCTTCTCAAAAATCGACTTTAAACTGTAGGTCCCGTCACTCATTATAAAGTTAACACACCCAACAAGGGTGGAGTAAGAAGATAGGTTGTAATCCTGACTAAAATGTTACAATGACTAATCAAGTGAAGTAAGTAAGTGAAGTAAAGGCTTTTATTGTATCCTGTAAGGTAATTAAAGTAGCTTAAAAGTCTTTTGTTTGTATTGTAAAGGCCACCCATATTTTTGACAAAATTTTTAAAAACATTTTTGTTTTGTTGCATAAAACTTTTTAACCCACATTCAATGACCTTTGCCTGTTCATTAACCCGAAAAGGACTTTAATCAACTGAGTTGTCACAAGAAAAAGTATCAAACATGGAGTTGAAAAACCTCAGCATCAATTTCGACCCAGTTTTTCGGGTTTTTCCTCTTATTTTTGTAACGACTGACTAATGAGTGCAAGGGGGAAAGTATGAAAACATAAATTTACACTTTAAGTTTCCATTATTATTATTGTTGCTGTTGTTGTTGTTGTTGTTTCGAGTACAATGACATTTAAAACAACAACTACAAATATCTGTGCAGGACATTTTAAAACAAAACCAAGGACATTTTTACTCAAATGCTTATGAAATTTAATACAAAGTACAAGAGTAAGTATTTGAAGGCATTTGCTGTAGCAGCAGGCAAATATGTTGCAAAAACCTAAATTGAGCAACAACTATTGAAACTTTTAACTTTAACTTTGACATTGAAAATTATAACAAAATTTTCACAATGAAAGTCAGACGATAGAAGAGAATGACAAAAATGAAAGGAGTTTAGCGGGTGTTTGTGTTCATTTGTTGTTGCGTAAAAGTTTAAGAAACTTTTCATCCCCTGCCGAAGAGAATGCGAAATGATTTTGTTAAAGAGTTGAGTGGGTGTTCTCAAAATAAAAATCTCAATTAGAAATTTTTGCTATTCTCACTCTCACTCTCACTCTCAATTTTTTTGCTCTTTCCCACTGCCTCTTTGCTAGTCTTGTTGGTGTAAATACAATGCACACATAATCATATTGTGTTGGTGTTACTTTTTCTGATATCCTGTTATTTTAAGCTCCATTATAATTCTCTTTTATTCTCTCAAAACACAAAAACTATGGAGTGTATGTGTGTTTGTGTGTGCTAGAGAGAAAGAGAGAGACATTTTGCTTGTATTCTTAATATTTTTGAATGTTATTTACTCTTAAGAAAAATTATCAACTAAGGAGAGACATGGAGAATGAAAGAAATAGAGAGAGAGAGAGAGAGGGAAAGTGAGAGAGAGAGAGAGAGAGAGAGAAAGAGAGAGAGAGAGAGAGACAGAGTGTGTTGATTTCTTAATGAATCACAGTTTGTTTAACCTTTTTCCTTCAATATTCTTTTGTTTATTTAGATTGAATTTAACAGGACTTTCTTGACTGTACGGTAAATATATTGTAACTGACCTACAACAAGTTTAAAACTTTTCTTTTTTTTATTTTCTAAATTGGTTTTTCACTTCCTTTATTTGTTTTCCTCCTACTCCTCCTCTACTAGACATTATCACCATCCCATCTCCCATTGCTGTGTTAATGTTGCTGGCCACAATTGTAACGGCGTGATAATTATATTGAGTTCTCCCTCTCCTCTTCTTAATTAGATTGTTGTCTTAAATGCCGGTTAGATGGTGTTTTTCTTGTTTTCATTTTGCACTTTATGGCCATTTAGACTTATTTTAACACAATTTTATTTTCTTTTTGTTGTTGTTGTTGTTGTTGTTTGTGGCATGAATTGACGTCGGGCCGTTTTCTTTTTTTCTCGGTTTTTTTTTCGACGAACCTTCGTTAAATCACAGTCATAACTTTGTGTACAAAAGTGAAGTAAAAATTTCATTAGCATTTTAATGACCCTAACAAGTCTGCTTGCTGATGGCGTTAGCGTTAAACAAGACGGCGGCTTCATTCGTTTGTTTATTTCATAAAGGTCAAGGCCAACGGAAACATAATGAAATTAATTAGTGCGTGGCAAGGACATCAAGAGCAAAAAAAAGAGAGAAAATGGGAAACAATTTTAATGGGGCAAGAGACTGAAATTAAATTGAGAAAACTTAAAGAGATTTGAAACTTGACTTTGACAATAAACAACGGAATAAGAGTATAAGAAATGGCAAATCTTTGTAAAACATGCAATTAGAATTAGATTAGAGGAGTAGGGATGTTAACCTATTTCTTAATGGACTTCAGGGTTTGATAAATAATTTTGTGACAATTTAGGCAGAGGCACTACCCTTAGCCTCTTCAATCGTGCAGACCTTGCGCTGACAAACTTCTTTCCTAGTTTGGTTTAACTTGGCCAGTACAGGGATTGCGTTCTTTTGCGATTGTGGCTACACAACGGGCCGCTATGCGTACTCAAGTGAGCTTTTGGTATCAAAGCTACCACTCCAACCTACACCTACAAATAGGTAAGGGTAGTTCAGGCCACCTAAGAAGCTTAGCACGCTAGAGTCCTATTAGATCCGGTGGTAACGCCAGTTATATGAAGCTCGGTGGGTAGAAGTGGCTTACCAGTCAAGGAACTCGACTAGAACGACAATTTTCTCATTATCCCCCCAGCTCTGGAACGATTCATAGATTTTAATAGAACGTCTCAGACTACCAATGTCATTACTTCACAGTTGCTCTAGGTCATCCATGTGGCAAGCATACGGATGCCTTTTTCTTTTTTGACACAGTGCCGGGCCACATTCTCTGTAGGTGAGGAACAGTTTCGTCCTCTTCCTCATCTCTTCAGCTTCTACAAAAATCATTTCAAAGGTGTCGTGTATGCGTGCCCATAATGCAATGTTCTGTCATGATCCCGATAACAATACTAAGCGTGTTCCTTTGGAGTTTAAGCAGCCTTACCTAGCAGTCCTTCATCTAGCTTTGGTCAGATTTTCTGAGCTTTTTTTTTCTTTTTCGGCTGACGAGAGAATTCCGTGAGAATTCGTCGGAAAGGCAGACTTTCTGCGCTGCACTGCTCGTGTCCAAAGCCGCCCATTTGCGTTTGACGGAATCGATGCCCACATTATCAATTATAAGCTTTCAGGTTCCCAGAGGTACTCCCAAAGTTTAGAATTCGTAGAAGAGTTCGATGGTTTTGCCCATCCTGGCCAGTTCATCCATTCTGCAGTTACCTGGACTATCATATGATGTGGACATCATATTCTCACTTAGTTCTCTGCAACAGTTGTACGCCGTCCTCTAGTTCTTTACGTTGGAAGACAGTTCGATGATAACCGGCTGACTATCGGAAAGTATGGCAATATGGTTTGGAGATTTTTGATCCTCCAATAATATTCAACGCAGCCTGTATTGCCTACACTTGCGGCACTTTCATAACGGACTGGGCTATTTTGATTGGTTCCGAAAAATTCCAACAGCAATGGTTCCGTTCAATTAGTATCTCTTGGTGAAGATTTAGAAGGAGTCCTTAACGAGGTGCGCAGCCACAGTTACAAATTAATTTGTAAAAAATCTTTAAATTCTTAAATTGTTTAACTTGAGTAATATTTTAAGTCTTTTTTTGTTGTTGTTGTATTCATTTTATAGCATTAAAATGTAATAAAATTTACTTGCAACCTATACATACACACACACATACATATACCTAGACAATGTTGCAACAAATATAGTTTTTACAACATTACCCATTGCATTACAATGTGTTGCGGGTTGATTGCAAGATGGCTACAACATACACTAACAATATTGCTTGTACCATAGCTTGTTAACGGGATGACAATATACAGTGAAATATATATATAACGAATGAATTTAATAACAGTTTAATTTCATTTATTCTTAACTTATTTCACAGTATCTGGCGCAGTAAGTAAGATTGTACGTTTTGTTGCTTGATATTGACAGTTATTGCTGGTTTATATATGAAAATAGTGATGCATCTTCCCTGCTAGTGGTAGTACCAGTAGGTCGTTTCACTGTCTTACTTTTTGCTTTAATTTTCTTTCATTCTCTATTGGTTTTTCCTACGGTATGATAGCATGGTATGGTATGGCATGGTATTCAGTTGTAACGATGACTCTGGCAAGAATATAGTTTTACGTGTTGTATCATGAAAGTCAGTCGTCTATAAATTATATCCGTTCCAAATTGAAATTCGCGTTAAAATGTAGTTAAATTTTATGTAGATTTTCTTCTCTTTCTCTTGCATATTCTCCTTTCTCTGTGCACATTCAATAAGATTGCTGGTCCTTCTTGTGTCTTGTGTCTTGTGTCTTCTGTCTTGTGTTGCACAGACTTCTGGTTACAATACATGAAGAAACACAAACATACTCGTATTTACGGCAATAATGTCTTGGTTGCAGAGATGGCGCTGTTTATGATAATGTGGCCATAAGAATAAATTTTTATTTATCGTTTATTGTATGTATATGTGTGTTTGTGTATGTGTTTAGTGAACATAAAATCGTTTATAAGAAAATGTTACGATATGATATGAAAATATTTGAAAATATTGTCTCAGAAATTAGAAAAATTGGAATTTAAGATAGGAGATGAGATAGGAGAATAAGAGATTTTAAATTCATAGAGTATGGAATATATTTAATGGCTATGAAGGATATATGACGTCATAAAACTCTATATCAAAACAAATAAAATTTGTTATGATGCTTACAATATCTGATACTGTTGTTGCAAAGGTTGCTGGCATAACGACTGATTAAAAAATTTTATTTCATCGGTTTCTTTGAATCCTTTGGGATCAAAGGAATAATATTGGAATATAAAAGCAATTACTCGGACATCTAAAGAAAAGTAGAAAAGTACTAGAAAAGTAAAGGTAAACGGTAACAGAATGTCAAGAGCTGGAACATTTTTAAACAAGGAAAGTAAAAGGGCATGGTTTTTTCCAATTTTTTTTGTTGTAAATCATATGACTAGTGACTGCTACGGTAGTTGTAACTAGTTCCCAGCTAATTTCAGATTTGGTATTAGTTTCCATGAAAGAACATTCTGTATTTTAAAAAAAATGATCAACAATAGCGGCATGATATGCACTGTAAAGCTTGTGAGGTAAAGATCAACAGATATTGCAACATATGGCCGAGTTAAGAACATGATCCTAAGCAAAACACTTGGAAAACATTATTTATTTATTCACAGTGTTTTTGCCAGAAATCTGCAGAGAGGAAGTTGCTAAAGAAATATTTTTTCATATTTTCGTTTTGATGTCTGACCTTACGCCAGATAAGCCAGCACACTATCTACTTGACTAAGGCGACTATATGACGAATCATCATCTTGAAAAACAGAGTACGGTACAGTCTTCCAGCTCAAGCAGCTACAGTGAGCGTCAAAAAAAACTTAGTACACTAACGATAAAATTCTAATTTGGTAGTCTTTAGAATTTTATCTTCAGTGTACAGCTTTTTTTAATTTTTTTACCACTGGAGGAGAGTGGCCGAAAAAATTTGGCAATATTTCGACATTTTTTTGTAATTTTTTTTTAGTTTCAATTTTAAAAACTGGCAGTGAAACAATAAAAAAAAAGAAAAATAACAGTAATTTATTAATATATGTTTTGTTTTTAATGTACAGTTTCTTTTGACGCTCACTGTAGTTGCTTGAGTTGCAACATTAACATTCTGCTGGAATTAATTTCAATGTTTTTCAAGATTAATAAGTTAATATTTTTCTAAGACTACAATGTTTAATTCGTATTAAAAAGCAAGATAATCATGGATAATTAATATTTCACCTTGCAGCCTACAGTGTGAGCAATAATTTGAACAACAACTGTAATATTAAAAATATTCAATAAATTCTGTTAAAGATTAAGGTTGCCACAAATAACTTCGTAGACTAGAAAATTATTTTAAAAATCCAGCATAAAAGTTGTTTACATTTTATACAACAAATTCGCTTTAATCCTTAGCACACATACACAGATTTCCTATTCTCATATTCTTCTATATTTCCATGAAATGAAATTTTAAACAATTTCTTTCCACTTAAATTTCCATTGAAAAACACAAAAAAACGACTCAAATTGAAAAGAAAAAAATTATTTTTCCAAAAGTGTTTTCACCTCAGGGCCATTAAAAAGGACACACGTTTAATCCAACAACAACAACAACAACAACAAGAATGGCATAAAATAAGTAAAAAAAAAATTCTACTCTGGAAAGAAATTGAAAAAATTTTGTTTGAAATCCAAAAATTCAAGAGAAAATATAAAGAATTTGAAGGAAAAACAAAAAACCATAAACGAGAGAGAGACTTTTGTTACGAAAACAACAACAACAATACGATAGCATATGATAATGATGACGATGAGAATGTTTACTCAACGAACGAAATACACAACAAACTTAAGAATGCCATTGTCTGGTGAATGTGCTCAGAAAAAATCAATACGAGCACATGTTTGTTATTCTCTTCATATACCATACACGTAGAGAAATATGGCCGTATGATTACATATACATACACACACAAACATACGTGTGAGAGCATAGAGTAAAGAATAAAAATAAAAAGTAAAATTACTCATACGCCATAGTGATTCGCTCTTTAGTGTACTTATAATATCACCACACGTTAGGCGTTTATACGCAGGACATGAACAAAATTCATGTTAAGTAATAAATAATAACAACAACAACAACAACAACAATAATAATTTAATTTAAGTTTAACATACTGACTCATGTGCGTATACGTACATATTTCGTGCTTTTACGTGTATGTGAGACTGCTCTGTCTATAGGTTTGCTGTTATTCCTACACAAACATGCGGATTTTTAAGCAAAGCATTCTTATACGGCTTTTGTTGTTTGCATTACAGAAAGTTAAAGGAATGCTTTCGTTGAGAAAGAAATGATCAATTTTTGTATAAAGTAAAGCTTGTTTATGATTGATTTTTTTCTAATAAATTTACCTATGAAATGAACAATTTTTAAATGTTGAATAATATGAATTAAAATTATTTATTATTATGCTATAAGCGCTTGCGTGGCGTGGCAATCTGTCCAAAATAGAATACATGAATGCGCGTTAACTAGCATCGATGCTGTTGCTGCAAAGCCCTTATGCTGATGAATGAAAGAAGTAGTGCTTACTGTCAGAAGTTTTGTGCTCTCAATGAGAGGGTTAGTGCTGTCAACCCAATAATATGCTTGAAATAGAGGTTTTAAAAACGCGATAAACGAAATATAACGATTAAAAATCCTAACAAATATTTTAGTAGCAGCATTGAATACCGCCAATACCAAAGAAGCAGTTTGTTTTTAACTTATTTTATGTAAGACTACCGCTGCCGTCTATAAAATAATTAAAGTGCGTGCTGATTTCTTGAGGCAGCAATTGCAAACTTGCTGCGCTGCAAGTGCTGCATCTAATGTGTTTATAGCATAAAATAGCAACATTTCATTACTTTTAAATTATTATAAAATATTCTTTCTCTTCAGCAAGAACCGGTAAAATACCTTCTCAGGCAGAGGAAATGGTATACAGCACGATTAAGTTGTCTGCTTCGAACAACAATAAGTTACTCCGAACTGTCATTGAGTATTGATATGAAATAAAGACTTTATACTTTTAATACTCTGCTCTACTTGCATATATTTTTTGCCAACCTCCGGCTGTACGCACTTTGTGTGTGTGCTTTGTAGCGCAAGCTCTTGTTAAGATAACCACACTGTATGAGTTTAGAAAATAATTGTCTGTTACCTTATTTTCCTGCTGATTTCTGTTTTAGCCATTTTATATTTTATTTAAACCATCCTCTTTCTCCTCTTTCTCCTCTTTCTCATACCCATATACCTATAGCCAGTTGAGTTGTGTGTTTTTTTTTTTTTTTGAATTTTAGTTGGGGTTTCTTTTGTTAAGAATTTGTGTTTTTTTTTTGTATCTTTGTTTTGTTGGTTCCCCATTTTATTTGAAATATCTTCTTGTTTATTTCGCATTCTTGTAAGTTTTTATTTTTGTTGGTTTACAGTCAAAGTAGGGTTGCTTACTTACGAAAAAAAGAAGGAAAGTAGGTTGAAGTGGTAGCTTTGATAACAAAAGCTTACTTGAGCGCACATAGCGGGCTGTCAGTATTCATTATGCAGGTTTTTAGGAGAAATATATATCACTTAACGCGACCAGTAAGTTTCCATGTCAACATCGTATCCCAAATTCCCAACATCGACTTGAACTAGCCTCTGATTTTGATTTCAATGTTGCTGTTATCATATCTCAGGATAGATATTGAATCTTATTTAGGAAACGGAATTTGATGTTCTTATACATTGGCCCTCATTATTTTCCAAATTATTTTCCATGTATTCAAAGCTATCAGAGTCTTGGCAACTCTTTAAAAGACCTCACGTTCAAACATTCATTTTGTTTAGTGGCTAAGCATGGTATCTGAAAAAAAGTTTCCCAAAAAAAAAAGGCATTTCAGTTGTTAATTTCGTTTTTGTTCTTTAGCTGAAGTTTTGCTTTAGAAAAACTTATTTCAAGTAAAATTGAGTATCAAAAACACACAACACTATGTAGACACAAATGCAGAACCAATTTTAGGAATTTATTTAAATAAACTTACTAAACGAAATTACATTTTCTTCATTCATATGGGCTGTGGTATGGTGTGGTGTGATGGAAAATATCAGGACTTCCCAAAAAAACATTTTTTAATTACAGTGAACAAGTGGTTCAGTCCGTGTGGTATGTTTGTAAGGAAAACTAAAAGAATTTTTTTCAATTTGTAAAGAAATTTCCTATCGTATCGGATCTTCTAAAAGGGACTTTCGAATTTTGTTAGTTGATTAACGGCCATCTTGTTGAAACCACTTCTGTCAGAATAGTTGGCATTTATCCAGTCTGTTCTGTTAAATTAAATGCACGTGCAAATAACATTTTTTTTTTTATCAAAATGGGTCTTCTGTTCAAGCAAGGCTTACATCGAAAAATCATCTTCAGCGCTGAGATCCATTTCTGGATGAATGGGTCCTTGAACAAAACAAATTGTCGAGTTATGGGTCATGTCAACCTATATGAGCTCCTGAAAAAGTTATTGTTTGGTGTGGATTTTAAGCTGACAGCGCTTTTAGTTCATATGTCTTTGAGAACGAATTTGCGTAGGACATCACAGTGGATGTCGAGGCTGTGTACTCTTTTTTTTTTTTTGTTTTCTTAAGCCGCCGTTATATGTATATGAACAGAGACCCTAGCGGTACCCAAAGCCAACATACCATATCACTTGATTGGTTATTACAGCACTTCAGTCAGGATTACGACCTAGTTTCTGATGCCATTCATGCTGCATGGGTTAATTTGATACATGAATGGTAGGACCTACGGTTCGAAATCGGCTTTGAACGACAGATTTCTGAGAAACTTTTCAGTGCAATTTTTTTTTACCCTTAGAGTTTTTGTCGGGAATTTACAGAGAAGAAGTTGCCGAAGAAATAATTCTTTATATTGAGTTTTGTTTGATACTCCGGCTGGGGTTTGAACTAGACTAGTTGCCAGAGTCATTGAAAACTGGCCATTTCGTATGCATTCCACCCAGAATAGTGGTGAATATTTTAAACTTTTTGATGAATTTTAATCAATTTTAGCTGGCAAGTTTATATGACAACTCAATAGTGAACACAATAATGATTATGTTGGAATCTGAAACAATGTTACCCTGTACTAAGATTACAAGGATCATTTAACTTTTATTTATTGGATTTAATATCAATCAAGAGAAAACAGAGTTTACTTTAACCTATCCAAACGACCGAATAAGTGTAAATGCAAAATGGTTGCATTTCTTAAACCAAACCGTAATGAAGCGTGCCATGTTAGCGTTGGAAATACATTCGGAACAACTTTTGTATGTAAAGAAAAATTACGTACTTCATACATAATATTTGCCTTGAGAGGACATTCTACAGGCATATTGCCTTTACTATTGATTTCCTCAAAAATGAAACGTAGCAGTACATGTTTGTGGGCGGTATTTAAGGATTCGCAATAATCCATTGTCATATTCAAATAGGATAAATTTCGACGTGACATCATATCGCCAATAAGTGAGAAACGCCACATGAAATGTTTTTTTAAATCTTCACTAAACATGAAACGCATATTCATCATTAGTTGGCCATTATCATTGGGCACCATGAAACACTCAACATGTATTAAGATTCTCTTGTCAATATCCTCACAACGAAAACCAGTAAAATAAATACGATGTTGATGCTATTGTACAAGAAAGAAATAAAGAAAGGATTAAAAAATTTATTTTAAGGATTTACCATAATGTATGTGTAATGTAATGTATACGTATACGTATGTATGTATTTACCCTTTTAGTGGCGAAATCATAGTGTTGCAAAGTGATAAGAAGTATTATTAACCAGAAGTATGACTTCATTCTTTCAAGATATTTTCGGGAATATTTGAAAAATATTTTTAATTTCAAACTTTACAACAATTTCGATCATTAAAAACCAATTAATTATTGGCGATTAATTGAGAAACAATTCGTTTATCGATTAATGACTTAATAATAAAGCACGCCTACGATAAGTCTGTTATTTTAAAAAAATTTTTTTTAAATTAATTTTACAATTAAAATGCAATTAAAAATTAAAACGTTTCCAAAATGATAATTCCTAATGCCGTTTTCTAATAAAATTAAAATTAAAAAAATTAAAATTTTTTTCCATTTCTTTTGCCCTAACAAAGGCCTTCAAACTAAATTATCAGAATGGCAAGCAAGTCATAATTACTCCGTTAGACTGATGCAACATTGTAACACTCGTATTGGCAAAAGCTGGTCGTTTAAAAACGCGTACGCTTTTATTTTGTTGTAATAAAAGGCCACCTGTGGCATGTGTTCAATGAAAGGCGGGATTTCATCGCAATGGCACTATTTTTCACAAAAGTCTACCATTGCAGCCTGCCTTTAGTGCTATTGAACGGCAATAAATCAAGACGGACCTGGTAAGTAAGTTACAGCAAAACGAAGTATACGTTGTCCACTGGTAAAGATCCCAGCTCACAGCCGATAACTATGATTTCTCTGTTGTTAGTGAATTTATTTAAAATTTATCTTGGCTCTGTAGTTCCTAGTAAAAATAATGCCAGTCTGGTGATCATGCGTAGTATCACTCTTGCCCACACATAATATTATGCTTTAATAGACAAGGGAAGAGCTGAGACCTCTGTCGTACGACAAGCCGTTCATACTTCACTAAAGTATCGACGCTCTTAAATGCCGATGTAGGAGGCTTGAAAGTGTTGAAGAGATCTTTGATCTTTGATCCAGTGTGAGACGGCCAATAATAAGCTGTATGAGCAGCTGAACAACATGTACATTAAACAGCGTTTTAACATCAAGCATCTCTGCTGGCTTGGATATTTCGTTCGAATGGATGGCAGGATGTACGACTTAAGTGACAACATGGCGAAAGCGTGCATGCTCACCGAAATTCAGTAACCGAGTTTTTAAGTAAGTATTCAAGGAATTACAAACATTCATACATAATTGGCCATTACAATGCTTCCGTTAGTATTGCAACCTAGCTTCTTACACCACTTATGTTGTGTATACTAATTTTATACAGAAGTGGTGGTATCTACAAATTTAAAAGCGACTCCGAACGACAGATTTTTGAGAAACTTTTCATGGTAATTTTATTTAATCTTAGAGTTTTTGCCTGAAATCTGTTGAGAGGAAGTCGCCGAAAAAATATTTTCTTTGTATATCGTTTTGTTGTAGATGTCTGACTTGGGGTTTGAACCTTGAACCTTACGTCTAATAAACCAACACACTATCTACTAGACTGCGGCGACTACAGGTTAGTAAGTAATCTATTTAAAGTAACGCTAAGAAATGCGATCAATTTGAGATTGTGCGTTTCACTTAATGTTGTAGTAAAAGATCCACTTGAAATTGTAAGGAAATATTTCTACCAATTGGGATCGAAATAAACCCGCAAATTAAAACCTTTTTTTCTGCAGTCTGACTTACGTCAGATGCAAACATTTTTCCTTGAAGAGTTTAATTTTCTGGGAAATTGACTGCAAAATTCATTTGTTTTCGCTTCAATAGTTAAGAACTTTACTTTATTTTTTTTTTTTAATTTATTTCTGTTACATTATAACGAACCATTTACATACATGATTACATACATTACATACATATCTACGTATCTCACACATATATTTCACTTTAATTTATTCAAAAGACCGAACACTTTCATGTCAAACAAATTTTTATTTTTGTAGTTAAACTTCAACAAGGCCTTCCATTTAAACGAAGGAAGTATATTTGAAGCATATTTTGAATCGATCGTGTAATTAAGAACTTCGTACATAACATTTGCCTTGAGCGGACACTCAGCAGGCATATTGCTTACACGATGAATTTCCTCTGAAACGAAACGTAGTATGTAATGCTTTTGTGCCGAAAATAATGATTCACAATAGTTAAACGTTGTATTTAAATAGGTTAGATTTCGATGATTAATTTCGCCAATAACTGTAAAGCGCCAAATGAAATCTTTGATTAAATTTTCATTTAACATGTAACGTACATTCACCATTTGCTGGCCATTGTCATCGGGCAACATGAAACATTCTGCATGTTTTATTAGCTTCTTGTCAAGGATATCACATTGAATAGCAGTGAAATCGACTTGATGCTGTTCGGGGGAAATTAAAATGTTTGTAAATGATTTCAGGATTGATTGCTGTATGCAATAAAATATTTACCCTTTTGACTGCATTAGTAATTGTTTGCAAGGGAATAAGTAGTATTATTAAATAAAAGTATGACTTCATCATACCGCTTAGATACGAAGCTGGGTTGGAAAAATATTTCAATCTTGTTTGCAATATGTTTGATTAGCTACTGAAAATATTTTTTAAAGTTTTTCATTTCATTAAATGCGAAAGTATGGTCGTTATTTTATTATCTTTTTTAAAATCATTTTTATTGTAGAAAGAGAGCTATTAAATGCCCATAAATTTCCATTTTAATTAAAAATCAAAACGAATAATCACAGGAAATTATGATTTTATATTCACGATAATTTTTGTTTCAAAAATTTTTAAACGAATTTGTTAACAAAAAAAATTTTCTACTATTTTCCAGGTGACCTCTCAGTTATTTTGCTTTTCTTTAGAGCAGATAAAACTGTACTTTAAGCATAAGAGAATTCCCTTCTCTTGCTATGGTTGACTTTAGTTCGCATAGCTAAATCAAGCCAGTGTTTAGGTCCGGTATGCTTTGTTTTGTATAGGTTTCTGTCAACGTACAGTGAGCTTCAAAAGAAACTGTTCATTAAGAAAAATATACATTAACAAATTACCGTTATTTTTCTTTTAAAACGGTTTCATTGCCACCTTTTTTAACAAAAAAAAAAAAAAAAAAAAAAAAAAAAAAAACGGCACTCTCCTTAAGCAGTAAAAGTTAAACTTGATGATTGCTTGGATTTATTTTGATGCTCACTGTATATCTCATAAGACCCCAATGAATTTACACATGCTTGAACAGGACTGAATATTTCTTCAAGCGCATGTTAGAGAGCAATATTCACTTTCCGCTAGAAAACACTCAACTACGGTGTAAAAATCTGAAAATCTTTAGGCTGATCCCTGTAACCTTGGTTAGCCATTTAAGAAACGCAATATTAAACTGTTTTTTTTTTTGCTTGTCTTTATTTAATTCCCTTAATATTCCAAAAAAAAGGTAAGAAAACTTTATTTTTTTTATTACACTTTCATTTCACTTCTCACTTCCCCACTTCTCACTTCTTCACCTCTCCACTTTATTTCAATTTATCCACACCACCAAAGAACTGTAATTCTAAAGTTTTTTTGTTTTTATAAAAAATCTTCATCAGAGCTGTCCATTTCATGCTTGGAAAAAAATTCGAAACATATTTGGGATCAACGGTATAATTATGTACTTCGTACATGACATTTGCCTTCAATGGGCATTCTGCGGGGATATTGCCATTGCGATTGATCTCCTGAAATATAATGCCAAGTACGAAATGTGTTTGGCCCGTAAACGAAGACTGACAATAATCCAGAGTCGTATTTATGTAGGTAATATTACGTCGATTTATTTCGGTAGTTATTGTGATCAGCCATTTTAAATCTTTGGCTATATCTTGACCTACCATTAAACGTACATTCATCATTTGCTGGCCATTGGCATCGGGTGTTAGGAAACATTCCAAACGTTTTAAGATTTTCTTGTCATAGTTTATGCAATTACAACCGGAAAAATACATACGATGCTGTTGCTAAGTATTAAAATTAAAATTTAAAAGGTTTTGTAAGTATGTTCGTGATATTCGTTAGGATATTTACCTTCTTCGAAGCAAAACCGCACTTTTGCAAAGCAATCAATAGAATTATTAACACAAGATATGTCTTCATAATGTCAAGATATTATGGGAAATGTTACAAATTTTAGATTTTCAACTTGTTTTCGTGGCTGTTACATTAACTGACAATGACTGAAAATACAAATTTTTTATTAATTTATATTTAATTTTCAAATTAAATTATATTGCTTTTGTTTTTATTTGTTATTAAAAAGTCATTTGGCATTGAATTCATTGAAGCATGACCGGCCATGTGTCATAGTGGGCGCTAGAGAGAAATCGTTGCTTTCTTTTGTCATGCTTATCCTTTTGAATCCCTCCCTTATTAAAGTTGAACATGATCAAATAACAGAACGAATGAATGGCAATTAATTTGATAGATGTACAGTTAAAGAAAAAAGTCTACATACACCACACTTTTTTTTTGCAAATTGAAGCATAAATAGAATAGTAGAATAGAATAGTAGAATAGAATAGTAGAATAGAATAGTACAAGAGAATAGTAGAATAGAATAGTAGAATAGAATAATAGAATAGAATAGTAGAATGGAATAGTAGAATAGAATAGTAGAATAGAATAGTAGAATGGAATAGTAGAATAGAATAGTAGAATAGAATAGTAGAATAGAATAGTAGAATAAAGTAGTAGAATAGAATAGCAGAAGAGAATAGTAGAATAGAATAGTAGAATAGAATAGTAGAATAGAATAGTAGAATAGAATAGTAGAATACAATAGATAGAAAGACTACGGGAAAAAAATCAGAATAGATAGATAGAATAGAATAGAATAGAATAGAATAGAATAGAATAAGAAATCAGAATGGAATAACGAATAGACTGGAATAGATAGATGGAATAGAATAGAATGACTAGAATAGATAGATAGAATTAGCAACTTGACATAGAATAGAAATGAATAGATAGAATTGATAGAATAGATTTTAAATAGAATAGAATTGAATTGAATCAGAATTGAATTGACTTGAATTGAATTGAATTGAATAGAATTGATAGATTGATTGAATAGAATTGAATTGAATAGAATTGAATTGAAATTGAATAGAATTGAATAGGAACCTTGAATGATTGATAGAAAATTGAATTGAATAGAATAGAATTGAGATAGAATAGATTGGAGTAGAATAGACATTGACTCAGAATAGATAGCATAGAATAGAATACGAAAGATCAGAATTAGATAGAATAGAATACGAATAGAATAAACATACAACAAAAATAGAATAGAATAGATAGAATAGATAGAATAGAATAGATAGAAAGAATGAATAGAATGAGGAATAGTAGAATAGAATAGTAGAATAGAATAGTAGAATAGAATAGTAGAATATAATAGTAGAATAGAATATTAGAATAGAATAGTAGAATAGAATAGTAGAATAGAATAGTAGAATAGAATAGTAGAATAGAATAGTAGAATAGGATAGAAATAAGAACTATGTAGAATAGAATCCAGTAGAAATAGAAAGTAGTAAGAAATAGATGCAGAACTCTAGAATAGTAGAAGAAATAGTAGCATCAGAATAAGTAGAAACAAATAAGTGAGAATACGCAACCTAGTAGATACAGCATAGAAGAATCCGACATAACGAACTACGGATAAAGAAACCAGTCAGAGAAAAAAAGTCACAACCTAGAATAGCAGAATAGAATAGCAGAAGAGAATATTAGAATAGAATAGTTGAATAGAATAGTATACTTACTTACTTACTTACTTAATTGGCCGTTAACAACCCAATAAATGGATTTCAGCCTGCCTTAACACACCCTTCTAGGCGCCTTTGCTTTTTGAGCGCCTATGCCAGTTGGTCACACCGATCGATGACAGGGCTTCTCTATTTGAAACTTTAAATACAAACTAGGTCGTACTCTTCGCCGACTTCTGAAGGTCCCGACATCAAATACCCGTCTTGAGGGAACATCCTCCTCCACTGCATGCTGCTGGATGCTAATATGCTGCACAATGTCCACATAGTACATAAGTACAGCTTACTCTTCGATCAGATGCGGAAATCAATGCCAAATATAACGCAGAAATTATTGGAAAAAAAATCTACATACAGTGGTGTAAAAAGGTCTACATACACTACTGTATGTAGACTTTTGTATTTGACTGTAGCTTCAAAAAAATTTGCCTTAAAATATAATTGCCGGATGATTTATAATTTGCATGCCAACCGAGACCATTCCGAACTGAATATTGTCT
Source organism: Sarcophaga bullata (assembly GCA_005959815.1). Taxonomy (NCBI): domain Eukaryota; kingdom Metazoa; phylum Arthropoda; class Insecta; order Diptera; family Sarcophagidae; genus Sarcophaga; species Sarcophaga bullata. Next base: position 355,756 of record QOCX01000092.1, read on the forward strand.
TTAGTGCAGCAGTTTTTCTGCGATGCCCACTGGCATACTGTCCATGCGTGCATCATGCATGGTCGTTTATCATAATCATCATAAACTTTTGACATTTCTTAAGGTGTCTGCCATACGCTTTAGTTTCATCACCTGATCGAGAATAATTAGAGGCAAAAATTTATTACAATTTTATTCAATGCTGCCGGTTATACGGCATTATTTCATTAACATCCGTGGGCAGAAATGTTTTAAATTTTTTTAATTTTTTTTTAGTGCTAAAATAAAAAGAAATTTTTTTTGGGTTTTTTTTTTTTTTTTGAATTTTATAAAGCGAAAAACAGATGTTTTAAAATCCAAACATTTTTAAATTAAAAATAAAATGAAAATTAATTTATTGTTGAAATACAAACGTATTTTTATTGAAATATTTTTAATGATCACAGTATTATTGCCATTTTCCAATATATTTTTGCATGTAAAGTTCCTCTTCCTCTTTTTCTTTTTGTATTAAGGAGTGCGTATAGAAAAATTTTCTTTATAAAAACAAAGTGAAAGAATGAAATTCAATTCAATTATAATTGAAAACAAAAATAAAAAATATTGTTCAAATTGCATAGAAAAATCCCAAAAAATCTTTCAACATAATCAAGCAAATTTTTTCTTGCGCTCTCCCAACTTAATGGAACAATTTTTATTCCAAATTTAATTGAAGCTTATAAATGCATTTCATATATCATTTGAGTTTATCCACACGACCAAAGGCTAGCATAGTAAATTTCTTTTTATTGCCCAAATAAAACGTTGCCAATGATGTCCACTTTAGGGATGGTAAAAAATTTAAAGCATATTTGTGATCGATTGTAAAGTTAAGCACTTCATACATAACATTAGCCTTTGTTGGACATTTTAGATGAATATTGATGCGACGAAGAATTTCATCTGCAAACAAACGTATTATAAAGTGATTTGTATGAGTACTGAATGCTTCACAAACATCTAATTTAGCATTTATGTACGTATCGTTTCTGCCATTAATTTCGCAAATTAATTGAAAATTTGTTGTGAAATCTTTTGTAATCACTTGACCTAATTTAAAGCGTACGTTCAACATTAACTGATTGCGTGCATCGGGCGACATGTAACACTCTACAAAGGGCAATATTTTCTTATCAAAATTTTCACATTGAACGCCAGTGAAAGAGACACGATGCTGTAAGGAAACAATGGAAGAGCTTAGCATTCATTTTATAGATTTTGTTTTTTTTTTTTTTTTAAATATTTACCCTCTTAGAAGCGATACAATGATCTACCACAGCAATAAATAAAATAATTGCCAAACAAAATGACTTCATGATGTCAAGTTATTTTGGAAAATGTTTTTAAAAAATTTCATGTATTCTGAACATATTTGCAATGCTTTTCATTAAAAGCCAATTAAATTGTTCAGTCAATGTATCATAAGTAATTAATGATTTAATTTGTATATTAATTTTATAATTAAAAAGTTATTAAAAGCATAACTTTCGACCGTGCCACAGAATTTTATGGTTCAAGTGTGGTAAAGTATTCATTAAAAACCAATTAAATAACAATGAAATCTAAATTATTGGTTAATGATTGGGTTTATATGGAGTATTGTGGCCTTAAGAAACTTTGTAAAACGCAAAAATATTTTATCAGCCTACTTCTTAAACCCCTTGGATGTCTAACAAATTCTCTGCATAAGAATAAATAGAGTAACCATCAGATAATATGACTCCAATACAGAAATACATACATACATACATACATACATACATACATACATACATACATACATATTTGGCCATTACAACCCTTCAGTCATAATTACGGCCTAGCTTCTCACACCACTTATGTTGTGTGTGTTAATTTTTATACATGATTGGCGGGACCTACAGTTTAAAGTCGACTCCGAACGACAGATTTTTTTGAGAAACTTTTCATGGCAATTTTATTTACTCTCAGAGTATTTGCCAGAAATCTGCTGAGAGGAAGTCGCCTAAGAAATATTTTTCATATTTCGTTTTTGATGTCTGACCGGGGATTCAAACCCTGGCCTTTCGTATAATAAGCCAAAACACTACCTACTAGACTACGGCGACTTTATATAGATAATACAATACAGAAAAAATAAAAAATTACCAAATTTTTTCATGCTCACTACTTACTCGAACATTTTTTAAAGAAAACCAACAACAACCGTTATTAATAGTTGGACTTTGTTCAACTTCGTTTACATATTCGTTGATGTTACCATTTAAGCAAAATATGTTGAGAAATATTCCGAGCAATCGAACAATACAGAAAAAATAAAAAATAACCAAATTTTTTCATGCTCACTCCTTACTTTAACTTTTTTTTTAAAGAAAACCAATAACAACCGTTATTAATAGTTGAACGGTGTTCAACTTTGTTTACATATTCATTGATTTGATATTTTTGCTGCTACAATTCATATTTTTCTTCTACTGGATGACTGGATGACATTTATTTCCACTATGTTCCCTTAAATTTGCCTGTTATAGGGTAATTATTGGGTGAGTTGAATGTTGAATGTTGAATATTTAATAAATAATTTTAAATACGAAATTTTATGACTACAACATATACGTGAACACGTCTTTGTTGTAAAATCATCTTTAACTTGATCATCTACTAACATCGTATGCACTACGTTCGTATATTAATAATGTCAGCTTTCGCGGAGCTCATCATCGCAAGCATCAGACACAAAAGGTTGTACGACATACAACCACTGACAGTTGAAATTAAAAAAAAATTTTTTAAATTGTCTGAAGGCGTTTTCGCAGTTATTCCTTTAAACACATTCGATGGGTTACTCAAATTACTCGCTGTATTGTATATGCAAAGCAACATTATCATCAAAAAAAAAATTATTATTTTTTAGCCTGCCCTTTTTTTCTAAAAAAAATTTTTTTTTTTTTCTTTAACTTTGTTTTCTCTGTGCGCGAAACATTTCAGTTGTCATTTTTACAAAAAAAAAAAAAAAAAAAAAAAAAAAAAAAAAAAAAAAAAAAAAAAAAAATTTAGAGACAATGAATGCAAAACTGCATTTAATGCCGCATACGTATGTTCTCGTATGTGGTGCTGTATATGAAACATGCACGACATGATAGGCTTTAGGGCTCTGTAAAAGGATATTTTGTAGCGTTTTAAAGGTTTTTTTCCTTTTTTTCGTATTCCATATTTTGGCAGTTACAAGCAGGTGATAAAATGTAAATTAATTACAGGATTAGCAAAATGACAATACAAGTGTCATTTAGTTGTTGTAACAACCTGTAATAACAATTTCATAAGAGTATGCTTTTTACTCCTCAAAAATAATTAAAAATTCTTAAACTAGTTTTGAAATTGTTTTTTATTTTGCTTTTATGGTCCTAAATCAAATGAGCTAAACAAACATACAAATTTTTATGATAATGTATTCAGAGGATAAAGGAACGATTTCTTAACAATTGGATTTAAGTGGCCCTAATGCAAAGATCTTGAAAGTTTGCTTGTCCATTACTTAAGTTAGGATATGTTTTTTGAATCTGGCATCCGCCTTACCGGGCATTGTTTATTTTGGGGTCCTGTAAGGTCCCCTTGTAACAGCAATATTACCTACTCCGCCATGTAATTATAGCTTCTGGTTGATAAAATTCTTAACCATCCCGAGAGCCTCATGATGATATGAATTCTTCTCAAAACATCATTGGCTACATACGTTTTGTCACTAAAATTTTGGTTGTCTAAGAACTCTTCTTCTTATGTTGCTAAGCATTAAACATGTTCTGTAGTTTCCTCTTGTTCTTTGTCGTTGCAGCTTCTGCTGAAGCTGTTATGAATTATTCCCAGTCTCCTGGCGTGAACAACAAGAGGCAAGGGTCCTGTTATCACTGCTATGAGGTTCCTTAGATTGAATCTTGGTATGTTCAATGCAAATTCTGTGCTGCATGTAATCATATCAGGTCAGATCTATAATGTGGTTTTATTAACCCATCTGACCTTTGCTTTGGAATGGAGTTTTTGTGAAAACATTTGTTTGCTCTTCTCTATAGAGCAGGGTCAATCTCATATAGGAATTGAATCTTTCGTAAAGCATGCTTTGACAAGTGCTGCGGTCTTATTGTTACCTTCAGTATGTCCAAGAACCCAACCGTAGAGAGTCTCTCTATATCCTCCAAAGACAACCGGCATTCTTGGATAATTTCATCTGCGGTGTACACAATCTCTATGAGATCTAATGGCCACCTTACTGCCCTTAAATGTGCGAATATCATCATACGATATACTTCGATAACAAACTTGTTTCATAACCTTAAAATGTATTAATTTTGGATTGCTTGGATCAATTGAATCCAATCCACCAAATTGCCTAGAAATATATTTTCTTTAGTTTTAGTGAAGATTGAACTCATTTACAACAAAATTAACTTTTTCTAAAGAAAAAAAATGTGTCAAAATTTTTTTCTGCACACTCCTCAGTTGATTCTTTTTATTTTCAAGCAATATAACGTGAAAACCAAGGCTTCTATTATAATATTTTGTTTTGATTATCCTACTTACTACCTAAATGTTCTTTAAAACTCTTTAGCCAGGACAACAACCTAGCTTTTTGCATAACCTAAAATTAATTTTGAAATAAAAAAGAGTATTCCAACGTTTAATTGTCTTAATTGTCATGGCGGCAAATTAAAATTTTCATTTCATTCCAATTTTCGTTTCCTTAAAAGGAAACAAAATTAATTGAATAATAATAGGACAGCGCAGCTTCCATTTAATATGTAAACAATTGAACGTGAATTCTTAAAATAAAAACATTCTTGCGCTTACAAAGCGAATTGAGACACTGTTACACTGTTACAGTGTTACAGTTCAGTAATCGTCGATGCTTTTTTAATCATTATTATTAAACAACAAAGTAATTATTAATCCTTCGTTCCTTGCGTTTCATTTTATTTTTTATTACGTTCGGCCATCACCATAATCATTGACCATAAACTTAATGATCATACTACGTGCAATGCATACAATAGCCCACATAATGTTCACTTTATAATCAGGCAGAAGACTAGCAGCATAGGAAGAAGAGAAAAAGTATTGAGGCAGTACCATTAATCGAGAACAGCAGTACCAGTTTACATGCTTGCCTGTTTGGCTGGCCAAGTGACTTGACTAAACGTATGGAAAACGTAAGTAACTGACTGACTGACTGTCTGACTGACTAATTATTGGGCCAATAATATATTTTTAAGGGTCATGTTATTGCATGTTTTCATAATTATGGGTTTCACTGTATGACACCAATCGGCAATTGGGTTTCGCTATGTTTCGATTCGTTTGTTTTTTTATTTTTTGCTTCTTTTCTTCTTGATTGTTTTTATTGAAGGAATGAAGGTAGTAAAAAAACAAACTAAAATGCCTTATTGGTGTGCACTAGTTGGTAGTTAATGCGCTAAAAATGTGCAACATCTTTGTAGCCATAGGTTGTGAGAGAAAACTAAAACTCGAGCATTAACATTTTCAAGTTGAGTACAATTCTGAATAATAATAATACGTCGTTGCTAAATAAGAAAAATTCTTTAAAATTGCTTACGAAATATTTTAAAATTACTTTGAATTACAAATTGATATGCGTATGGTGGAACAGTGTGTGTGTATGTACTACATTAGGCAAAAATATTCTTAAATTATCCTTATTTCAGCCTGCCTTAGCACGTCGTCCTAGGCGAATGTGCCTTTTCAGCGCTTAAGCCAGTTGGTCACACGAAACGATTACATGGCTTCCAAATACGTTTGCTCTTGTTTAGCTAAATTTAAGTAAGGAACATGAACCCTTTGTTGCTTGCAAGATTTCTATCAAATTTCTACTGCACGTTGGAAAGAAAGCCAGTTTTTGTTTTGACTAGATTTACGTAATTAAAGCTCAACTTCAATACGACAAGATGTTTAGAGATTTTGTAAAGACCTTCGAATAAGTAGTTTTGTAAACAGATGGTTGAGCAATAGTCCCTGATTCCATAAGCGGCAACGGGAATAAGGTATGATGTCGGGGAAGGGACAATAATAGCAGGAACTAGTTGCAAATATAATAGACAAGCAGAGGATTATATCTATTCCCGGGGGGGGGGTCGCATTAAATAGGCGTGGAGTACATCTCTGCCACACCAAATTAAAAACTCAACGAAACGGATGATGTCTTAATGAAAACATATGCCAAACTGGATCTGATGTATACACCATCATCCTGATGATGAAGAGTATTCTAAAAATTGAGGAAAAGAACATGGCGTTCAGGTTTAAAACATTTAAGAAAGCTATGGAAATGTTGTCGTAGTCTATTAGGTAGTATATTGCCTTATTAGACATGAGGCCTTGGTTCATATCCTACGTCAGACATCTCCAATTAAACAAAATATGAAAAAAAAAATATTTCTTGGACGGCTTGCTCCCAGCAGATTTCTGGCAAAAACTCGGAGAGTAAATAAAATTGCCATGAGAAAGTCTCTCAGAAATCTGTCGTTCGCAGACGACTATAAACTGTACTTGCCGCCAATCATAGATAAAATTAATACTGTTACGAAAATGGAAATGGTGTAACGTCGTTTAACATTAAAATGTTAAACAAAAGCTACAAAAACAAAACAACGGACTTGTTTACATCATTAACGAAAATAAAACAACAACATCAGTATAACGAATAAAAGGAATAAGCAAGTAAACAACAAATAACAACAACAGCAGGGATAAACGTAAACAACCTACACTAATAACAAAGCAAGTAAGCATGTATGAATGGAACATGTTGTTTACATATTGTTTACATTCATAGAAATCTCGGACATTCATCAGACTGTCTACGTCGCTATATAAAAGGCAAGGCAAAGTATGCAAAGTCGGAGTAGAAGTTCAATCAGTCTTGTGTGAAGACGCGTGTGAAGGAAACCAATCGTGGTTTGAAGATCTCCGTTAAAAAGATCTACAGAAGAATTGTGTCGTAATTGTTATTGTTTATCGCAAAGGGCATAAACAGAGGAATAACAGATAAAGCAATTGTTGTTGTTAGAAACAGTTCTGAACAGTGGCACACAAAAGTTGTTTGAATAATAAAGGATTTACTTAAAACTGAACACAAATTTGTTTTTATTTTTATTTGCAATCTACGAGCTCATATTTCAAACGTTTTTAAAAGGTAAAAACGTAACAATATATACAACGTAAGTGTTGTGAGAAGCTTGGTCGTAATCCTGACTAAGGGGTTGTAATGACCAATTGTGTATGGGTGTATGTGTATAGAGAATTATAGGATGTGGGGTGTTATAACTAAGCAACATGCGATCTAGGCAGATAGACGCACTCGAGATGTAATCGGGAAATTCATTTACAAAAAAGAAATGGCCGAGACAAGGCCGCACATACCTGATAACAGCTCAGGTGGAGTTGGCTAAGATACAGAGACCGACAAGCTCTTAGCATAACGATGATTGGAGTTAAGAGTTCTGCAAATGTTTTGGACTACAAATGTTGCAGAGACTGAGGGTATGATAATGGGGAAACTTGGGCTAACATGAGATCTTTTTAAGGGCATTGTGGAAGTTAAAAACAGAGCTTTGGGAAATATTTTGCAAAGAGAAATTAAAGGAATTTAAGATCAAAAGACCTTTCGGTATACAAATGTGACGAAAAATTTTAAGTTTTCGGGCACAGAACGAAAAATTCCCTAATATTCGCCAAGCTGAAGTATTAAAAGGCTAAACAGATAGCGAAATACGAGTATATGCTCCATCATATTAGGAGTAAAACTTTAAGCATTAAGAGCTTCTTAACTTAACTGAAGAGACTCCCTCGTATTTATTATAAATTCATAAACAATTTTCTAAAAAGAAAAGTTAAAACAACAACAATAACAAAAGGAAAACAAAAAATTGTAATCTAAGCCGTTAAAAAAACACCAAAAATTTTATTTCAAAAGAAGAAATTGCTCAGCAAACCTTGCAAGTAGAGGCCGCTAGAGAGTGCGTAAACACTGTCAGGTTAATTGTTTATGGGTATGACAATCATTCGCATACAGAAAAAGGAGGACAGGTTGGCTGGTTGCTTTAGTTTCATTTTTAATTGCCACTTGGAGACAATTACATCAAGTTGTGCAAACATTGTATGAAACATTGTAAAATTTATGTTGTTTTGTGTTGTGTATGCCTGGTGACCATAACACGCATTCACTCCCCCATTATGGTTTAACAATTATTTATTACTCCCATCTCTGCATCATCTTATTTGCTATATCCTGCTAAACATATACTCGTAGTCTCTCTTTCTTTCTTTATTTATTTTTTCTTATTATTTGAAGACAAAAAAGAAAACAAAAACAAAAAGAACAGAACATAAAACGTAAGGAATACGTATTTAACGACTGTTTTTCTTACTCCATTCAAGTGCTTGTATTTTTGTACTTTCGTTTCAAGAGTGTTTTTCTCATTCCATCGTGTTGTGTATTCCTATTAAAAATTATTTATAATTTCACAGCTTTTTTTTTTGCTGCGATTCACTGTGGATTTAATAACATCGTGGGTGAATTGAGAAGGGAATTTATTGTTAGAGAGCTCGGTTAAAAATATCAGATCGTGAGAGGTCAAAAACTTCTGCCTTTTTATGACAAGTGGAGGGCACTGCCACATGATATGATAGAAAGTCTTTTCCTCTGCTTCAGGCCCACAGTGCATGTGAAAGTAATTTGTCGAAATGCCAAGACTTTCGGCGGCATGACTACCAAAAGGATAGTGGCCCGTAAGAACTGCCATCGTATGGATAGCCATGCGCCTTTATGACAAAAATGTCCATCTCTCGGTAGGCTCCTGCTAAAAAAGCTGCTGCTCCCACCTCTAGGGGCATCAGAGGCCCAGTGACTTCGGTAATACCCAGCTTAGCACACAAGGAACTAGCCACGAAGCCGGTCCCTAGTGTTGCCACATCCTCTGCTTTGGCCGCCGTATCTTCGACCGAGGCGCTGTCCATCTCCAGATCTGCTGCACATTCGTATTCTGCGGCTGCTGCGAAGGCATTGGTACACAAGTCTGACGCGCACGCCCCCGACACCAATCCACCTTCTGGTGTCAATAACACACTGAGTGCTAGCATCAGGGCGTATTGAACACGCATGTCAGCCATGCGCAACATTGACAAAATCGATGCTTTTCAGTCGGAGGACGATAAGGGCCGTTTGGCATGGCCTCGCCGTGTTCAGCAGGGATTGGTAAAATTTCAAATACGCTTCTGCCGCCTCGTAAAACGAGTGGACAATATCCAAATTAACTGAGGCAATTGGAATACCTATATCGGTAATTGCGAGCTCTGTATCGGCTCTGGCCAGCTCATTGAATGTTCCGACATTTTTTGGAGGAATCTTTGGCATTCATAGGCAAGAACAGACATTGAAACTACGATCGTTTGGGTCTCATTTACAGCCTGGCTATCTGTGCAAATCAAAAGATTTTCAGGGAAAATTTCTTCATTCAACAAATATTGCGCCGCTTTCAAAATTGTCATGAAATCTGCTTGGAAATCATTGCAGTGGTCAGCTAGCCTGTAAGCAACTTTAATATCTGAACCCGGAACTCATGTATTACTCTTTTGAATTCCTCGATTGTTCTATTTGAATTAGTATTTTAACTTAATTTTAAATTAGCCCTCGTTAAAATATAACAATTTACTGAAAAATGTTTTTTTTCTTTCAACTACAATTGTCATCTGCACTCATTGTGTTGGCACTCTGTCATCAACAAGATTTCCAAGGAACAGAAAATACGAAAAAAAATCTTAAAAATAAATAAACAGCATAAGACAGGACGAAACAGGATACTTGTAGTGCCATACCACACACACACACCCATACACTCACAAGACATAGTCCACCTTGTGCAGCTCCATGGGGATGCACTTTGCTACCGAATGGCCCGTGTAGTAAATTAAAAAAATGTTCCCATTTCTCTCATTCTGTTTCTCTTTCCTCTCCTTTCCTTCCTTTTTTTTTGGTTTTGTTTTTTCTACGCAATGTGGTGGTCCTTCTGTTGTGTTGTTTCATAATTTGAAGATAATTTTTCAAGTGGCGTGCAAAAACAGAGAAAAAAATTAATAAAAAGAAATCACAATAAATAATAAAAGAAAGCAAAATAAATAAACATTAAGAGTGAAGGCAGCAGCAGGAAAAAAAAAAGAAAAAAAGAAAAATCTTTGAAAAAACATAGTCCTTGTCATTAACAAGAGACTGAACGGATGATTGTCCCGTGGACTGTGTCTTACAGGTTTAATTCAACCATAAAATATTATTGTAATCTTAACCATGGTTTTTGTTTTGTTTTTGTTTTTGTTTTTGTTTTTTTTGCTTCTTCTTCTTCTTTTGTTTCCATTAAATACAGTAAAAACATCCCGCTATTTTACTATTATAAGCAGATTTTTATTTCGAAATTATTTTTGTTTGTTTTTGTTTGTTTTTTTTGTTTTTATTTCATAACAAATATTATAAATGTTCACTCATTATGTTGAGTGGAGAGTAAGAGTGCAAAATAAATTCTCTTATTTAATCTTTAAGCGTTTTAAAGTGGTTGGATTATATGTTGTGGATATACTGAATTCGAATCAATAAACTCTTAGATTGAGGATCTTAACGTACTCTTATGTGTAGACTGCGTTAGGCCCAAGACAAATAAAAATGCAGTCCCAACTTATGAAACCCAACAAAGAATTAGTTGTAGTTACATGGAATGCACTCCGCTTACTCCCTTACTTACATAAATAATTGGTCATTACAACCCATTACTCAGGATTACAACCTAACTTCTCAATCTAGCTTCCACTCATGTTGTCTGTGCTAATTTTATCCATGAGCAGTGAGACCTACAGATTAATGTCAACTCCGAACGATAGATTTCAGGAACTTTTCATGGCAATTTTATTTTACTTTGAAGACTTTTTGCCGGAAGACTGCTGATAGAAAAATGCCGAAGGAATCTTTTTTGTATTTCGTTTTGATCGAGATGTCTGAGATAAGAGAAGAACTGCTGCCTCGCTTCTGATAAGCTATAATATTACCTACTAGACTTCAGTCAGGCATACGACCTCCTTCTCACACCACTTACATGAGTGATGCAACCTACAGTTTAGAGTCGGTTCTGAACTACAGATTTTTGAGAAACTTTTCATTGCAATTTTATTTACTCTCGAAGTATTTCCAGAAATCTGCTGAGATCAAGTCGCCGAAGAAATATCTTGGTGGAGATGCCTGAGCTAGGGGATAAATATCGGGCTCTCGTCTAATAAGCCAAAACACTACCTGCTAGACTACGGCAACAATATTTGACTAGGACAATACTTCACATCAGATTTTAACACTTCGTTTGAGGCGACATCCAGGGCCTGTAGCTTTATTTTAAAAGAATTTTAGAAATACGAGAGCCAGTAATCAAGCCAAGCACTAAAAATATTGTGACAGCCATGGTTCTCGTAATAAATTGAATCTTGTGGTCATGAATTCATTACATTCTTGGACAGTAGCTATATACAGCGTCAAAAGTAACTGTACATTAAAAAAAATTGTAACAATTTTTGATTTACCGTTATTTTTATTTTAAAATTGTTTCATTGCCAGTATTTTTAAAATTAAAACAAAAAAAAAAAAAAAAACCCAAAAAAAAATTTCAAAATGTCAAATTTTTTCGGGCACTCTCCTTAAGTGGTTTGAGTTGAGTTTGGTGATTGTTAGAATTTTATCCACAGTGTACTGTTCGTATCATTTTAAATTCAGAATTCAAAAGTTGCACATGGCTATATTCTTTAAAGATAAGAAACTAACGTTGGCAATATACAACGCAAGAAACGCGATTACATATAATGAAGCATGGATGTGCAAGATTTTCCATGATAGGCGAAGACCAAATATCAAATATGACCCTCCAAGAACTCTCATAGTAAAACTAATGAAAAAATTTTGCATCTTTTACAATACAAGCACTATACAAAGAGTATTAAAGAAACTCTAATACAATTATGAAGTAAGTATGCTTACTTACTTACTTAATTGGCCATTAACAATCACGATTAATAGATTTCGGCCTGCCTTAACACATTCTTCGAGGCCTATGCTTTGATCACACCAAATGATGATGGGGCTTCCTTGATCTGGTCCTTCCAACACAGATTCCCGCATCAAATACCCGTCTCGCCGGAGCAACCTCCTCCATTCGAACGACATGCCCGACCTAGCGCAGCCGCTGGATGTTAATACGCTGCACAACCTTTTTGTCGTTGAGGAGCTCACAAAGCTCACTGTTGGGTCGGATATGGAAATCATCGCCAACTCGCACTGGACCGAAGATCTTACGTGAGTCTTTTCTCTCGATCTCTCAGTGCTTGCTAGTGTCCATGACTTTATGGCTAAAGGCATTGATGAGGATTTATGATTGTAGTTCTAAACTTTTACCTTTTGAATGCTTTTTATGAAGCTTTGTACCTTTCTTGGAGAAATCATAAAACTACTGTTAGATTTGGTTCTTGTCCGCAATGAAAAGAATTTTCTTTCAGATTAAAGAGTGACACACATCACCTTCATTTTCTTGATTAGAATGATGTCCAGTAAGTTTCATAAACGTTCAAATAAATTTCGATCGTATTTTTAAATTATGATTCTTAAGGGTCTGATCTGTGAGATGTTTTCTTGTTCTAAAGACGTTTATAAAATAACGTAAGGATTAGAGGGATGTAGAGAGATTTTGGCAGTATTGCTCAAACCTTAAAGCATCTCCTAACTACCAATTGTATTTGCCTGTATGCTGTCTGGAAAATTTACTGTACCTTAACTGTATTGAATTTGAAGAATTTCATAATATTCCTCTGCGTCCTTATAGCTCGAGAACACATTTACTTTCATATGTAAATAAATACACAATAAATCGTGTATTTATTCAAGCAAGAATTCTACAAAATCATTACAACAGTATTCCTACGAGTCCTGCATGAGGCGTGTGTATGAGTGCACAAATACGTTTGTTGTTGTGCTTGATATTTGAATTTGATGCGCATAATTCTCTTCTACTACTACTACTACAACTACTTTTGATGACTGTTAAGCTTTTAAAATTATACTTCTTATGAGTAGAAGATCCCCACTGTCTTATGCATGTTGCTTTCGAAAATCCCAATACATGTTGGAGTAAATTCCATTTTCTAATTCAAAAATTATGGAGAAAACTGGCAACCGTTATAGGTAGGCGAGAGTGTGTCCTATGGACTCAGGGAATATTTAAATTTTATTTAAAAAATTTTTTTTTTTTGTGAATTTTTCGTTCGTTTACCATTTACGCTACGTTTACTCTTCGATGCTCACTCATAATCGTTTTCACTCAGTTGAATTTCTCAATTCTCCTCCATTCGTTCGTTTGTTCTTAGTTCGTTCTACGTTTTATTATTATTATTATTATTTATTATAAATTCTAATAATTTTTATGCGCTTGACTGATGAAAAAATATGAGTTTTTGTCCTGTGTTGGTTCCCCTTCTGGCTGTGATGTTTAGCCAGCTTTACGCATAATTTTTTGTCATTTTCTATGACAAGCATCACTAACTAAAGCCCGCATTTACTTTTCTCTGTTTGTGTATCTGTCTGGCAATCGCTGGGGTGCATAAAACACTGGCGTGATAAATATTTAATGGCACATTATGAATGTTTCATCTCGAATGGTTTTCTCAATTTTTTGTTTTCTCTACTTTCTTGCTTCCAAAAGGACACACACTGTTTTAATGTTGCGGCTGTATTGGCCACAAAATGTAATTGTTTTACATTTTCTAATCAACAGACATATTTTTTGTCATTGAATTTTATTTTGTTTAGTGTTTATGACCATTGGCCTATGAATGACAAAAAAAAAAAAAAAAAAAAAAAAGGGACAGTGTAAGTAAGGTATATAAACGAATTGTAATTTAAGACTAGATAATAAATTTTTAGTTCATTTGATTTTATCGATAAAACAGATCGAAGATATTGGCATATTTTGTAATCTGGCCGGCCGTATAAAGGCCGAATTAGCCAAACGTTAATGTAACGTAAAGTAAATTAAATTCGTTCCCAGCATATGAAAAGCAGTGAGCACTATAATGTAACCGTAATTGTAATTTCGTTAAGCATTTTTATAATTTTCATATGCAAAAAACGAACTTATGTTCTCGTTACGTTCCATGAACGTTCGGCTAATTCTGCCTTAACACAAAATGGTGGTTGAGAATTGGATATAAACAAACGGATAAATTAAATTAGAGTATCTTTACATGGCCTTTATACAGTCTAGTGGGCAAAAAACATTTCACGAGATACGAAAAGTGAAATTTTTAACACAATAGCAGTAGTAAAGCTCTACTTCCCTAAGGCTGCTTAACATGCATCATGGCTGAAAACATCCGCAAGATACTGCAAATATTTCTTTGCACATGTTTTTTCAAGTCCTACGATACTTTTCGGTCTAATTGGAACATATTTTCTTCTTTCAGACTGTGACCCCATCATCATCGTGACGGCGTTCTAATAACACGGGGCCAATTCTACTTGGATCACAAATTTCGGAAATTAGGACAATGGCATGAAACAGATATAGAATAGAGATAGGAGTTAAGTCCTTTACAGGTAGCGTATTGATTTATTAGACGTGTGGCCGTGGTTCAAAGCCCCAGCCTAGACATCATGAACAAAACGAAACATGAAAAAAAATATTTCTTGGGTTACTTCCTCTCAGCAATCTTCTCTCTTCCAAGAGTAAATAAAATTGCCATGAAATGTTTCACAAATCTTTCGTTTAGAGTCGACATTAAACTGGTCCCACAACCCATGGATAAAATTAACCCACACAACGTGGGAGAAACTAGGTTGTAATCCTGACTAAATGGTGTAAAGTAAGTTCGTAAGTATCATCCCAAGACCAATTTTTGAACTCTTGACGGTTTTAAATCACACTCTTGCTAAAGCTCAAGACACTGGACCTGATCTCGTGTTACCATTTATAAAAATGAGTGACTCCTTAGCATGTGGTAAACCCTGTGATGTAGTTAACCAACTTTTGATGGCATTCGCCAAATTTTATTTTCCTGGAAAGTCAAGAATGTAAGAAGCAGTCCATCTTTCTAGTACTAGGGCTGCTCACAAAGGTTTACAAATTGGTCTTAAGAGTTTTAGTAGTAGTCAGTCATTTCGCTATAGTCCTTATATTCATCGTGTATGGAAATATTGTAAAGAAAACAGAACTGGATAGCCTTTTCCCTCGTTTATTTCCATTTTTGCCGTACAGAATTCTGCAAGTGATGACACATTATAGATTCTGCTAAGTCCAGACGGTTTCTTCTTACATGCTATTGTAATCAAATAGAGTGACTGTCATTGCATTATTATTTTATTGAAAATTGCGTTTTTGGATGCAGTATAATAGCCAGATTGACAACATTGATTTCAACTTCTACTCACTCTTCAGTTAATAACAATCTGGATTACAAAACTGTCTATAGCAGCCCACAAAACGCAACTTGAAACAAAAAGACTAAAATGAATTTAAAATGAAAATATCAACTGCACATCTATTTATTTAAAATATAAAAAACCAAAAATTGCTTCAAAAAATAATAATTTTTTACGCTTTGCCACGAGTAATCAGACATTGCCCTTGTGGAAATGCTTATAAAAAATGCTGATGAGGCACACGTCATTTCCAACTGAGGCACATTTTGTGCTGCGTTTCAAAATTTTATGCTAAAGTGGCAAAAAAAAAAAAAAAACAAAAAAAGAACGTAACAGTAAGTAAACAACTGCAGACACAACAACAACAACAACAATAGTCTTAAGACAATCTAAATTTATTTACAATCAAGACGTCCTGCGTTTGCTTATAGCTTTATGCGAGTGAATAGAAAAATTTTAAAGTTTTAAATAGGAAAACTTTACGCACGCACTGTATATTGTAGTTTAAGGAATTGGGAAAAGGATAATATTTTTGAATTGTTTTTAACAGAAATTAAGAATCCTTGTTGAAAGTAATTGTCGATCATAAACTACTAACTTGAACTTGAGACGTTGGATGCAAAGATCTGCGTGAATTACTGCTTTATTGTAGGATTTTGTCAGTTAAAACCAGTAGGCAGACGTCTCTGAGCGACTGGACAATCGTAGATTCAATTTTGGACACTAGAAGATGTTGAAGGTATATGGGACTATGGAAGCATTGACTACATAATATCGCGCTATGATTTTTTACGGCAAAGTGAAGACATTCATTCCAGCAAGTACTGCAATATCCATCGCATACAAGTCTGTTCAGATTCCCTGATGTTCACTAATGATTCGAGGCTGAACTTAGCTGTGGGTCGAACACTTTTTTCAGAATCGATGAGCATAGCTAGATCTAGAAGGCAACTAGTCACTATAGTGTTTCTGGTAGTAGAGGGGGGGAGGTAAAATATTTTCAGGAAATAACCATACATTCTGGTAGACAAGCAGTTGTCAAAAAACTGGGTTATCGAACTTCAGTACGGTTTATAACTGTCGATAATTTCTAAATTCGATAAAGATCTTATAGTCGCATAGCCTAGTGGCTAGGGTGTTGGCTTGTTAGACGTGAAGCCTCTGTTCAAAGCCCAGGTCACACATCAAAACGAAATATTTTTTCGGCAACTGCTGCTCAGCAGATTTCTGGTAAAAACTCTAAGAGTAAATGAAATTGCCATTAAAAGTTTCTCCAAAAATCTGTCCTTCGGAATTGATTTAAAACTGTAGGTTCCATTGCTCGTGTATAAAATGAACACACATAATATAAGTGGTGTGAGAAACTAGGTCGTAATCCTGACTAAAGTATTTTAATGACAAATTAGGTCACGAGCTTATAAATGACAATGCTATTACGGATTCCGTAGACGATTCCGGCGGTATGATCCACTTAATCTGGTCAAAGCTGTATAGAGGGTGCAAGAAAAGACTGCTCGAACTCTAATGTACTTTTACACTGGTTGTTGAAGTTATTACTGCACATTGCATTACTGATACTTCTACAGGAGCTGTATAGATTAGGAGGAACCTGTTCTAAACCCACTGGGGCCATGGACAGCACAATGTTGGTGGTGACATAAACATTTTGGTTTCTGCCATTCTGACATTAGGGGAAAACTACTTGAAAAACTGTGGTATAACAATGGACCTTGTATGATCCAAGTGTGTCCCTCATAATTTTCTTGAGTACACGTTGGAGTATTTAAATATCTTGTGGTGTCTTTTTCAGCGGTACTTTTAATAAATTGGCAACCATTTTGTCACGTTTCAATGCAGAATGTTTCATTGTCTTGAATGAATTCCTTTCACATTATGAAAGCCATTTGGAAGACGCTGCGCCATTGCTATTTTCCCTTATTAAATATAAAGAAATATTCAGTTGACATGACATTATATGCTAAGTATACTCACATATTATTCAAAGCATTTCCACACATGTACTCTCTCATATTTTCTATTCACTTGAGTATTCATTCTTGGCTTCTTTATAATTTCAAGAACGTTTTTTCTTTTCAGCTTTTGAGCTTTTTTTTTTTTTTGTTTTTTGTTTCTTTTGTTCACAACATGGCTGGCTGACAGTCTTAACAACCATGTTGATTGTTATTTTCTGTACTATTTAGACCCCTGTTCACTGTTCACTGTTCACTGTTCAGTGTTCTAGCGGCTTGTGTGTTTCTACTCCCATATGTATACGCGCATGTGGCAAATTTAACGCCCTAAACTTACATGCACTGTAGCTGATTGTGTTGTTGTTGTTGTTGTTGTTTTTTTTTTTGTTTTTGTACAATTCATTTTAATTTCATTGTTTTTGTTTTTTTTTTCGTTGTTCATATGGCCTGGTCTGGTATTTTTTCATTTCTGTTTCATACGTTTATTAAGTTGTATGGCTTACCCTGCCATCAAAAAATAGAACAAAAAAAAAAAAAAGAGAGAAAAACTTGAGCGTTTTAATAATAAAAATTTCATTTTTGCAAAATGAAATTCCGCAATGGGAATGCAAGCAAAACACCCACCCTTAAAAATAATATTCGCAACCATTTTGCCTTCAAAGCATTGCGGCTGTGGTTATGGAATTATTGTCAGTCAGTCAGTCCGTCATTCAGTCAGTCAGTTGTATTAGTAGGCGGCTAGTCGAATTGTCTGTAAAGCAACCAACCAGGCGATAAAGCCGCTTTCAAGGTGTTTGGGTTTCAATTATAGAGCGAATAGCAGTGTTTTGTTTGCGATTAAAAGTGCTGCAATTTATTTGTTTCATATCGTCGTAAATGCATAAATTTGCAATCGTTTATTACCACAAATTAATGGCATAAATTAAAACCAAAAACAACAACAACAAAAACGAATCATAAAAAAAAGAAAGAAACTAATTTGCAAAATAATTTATAATTTTATAAACAATTTAGGGCTTCAATTCTATTCAATTTGCATTTTTATTAAAAGAAATAAAAAAAATTTATTTTTTTTTGTTGTAATCATTCGTTTCGTTTTTTATTTGTTTTTTATTTGTTTTTTTTTTTTTAATTATTTGCTTGGCTTAACACAGATAGGAAATCGCTTTAAGATCAAAGAAATCTAAAGTAAGGTTATAAACGTAATGCCCTAAACACAATAACCGCAGCGCGTTAAAAGCAGCAATTTTGTTTTTTCAATTGCAGCCAAAATATTCACTTGCATATACAATGAGTAACAAAAGAAATTGTACACTAAGGATAAAATTCTAACAATCATCAAACTCAACTTTTACAACTTAAGGAGAGTGCCCGAAAAAATTTGACAATGTTTTGACAATTTTTTTGTTTGTTTTTTCTTTTGTTTTTTGTTTGTTTTATTTTTAAAAAACTGGCAGTGAAACAATTTTATTAATTACTGCGTTTGCTGGGCTATGGTTATTGTGTTTATTACATGACTTGCCTAGAGTGAACACTAAATTCTCATGACGAATTGTATTTTCCACACAGAACTTGCTTTGACCTTAAAAAAGATGTATTTCTGGAGCGGAACTTTCACTACTTAAAGCTCTTGGAATATATGCTTCATTACATACACACATACATACATAATTAGTCATTGCAATCCTTTAGTCAGGATTACGACCTTGTTTCTCAAACCACTTATGTTGTGTGTGTAATTTTATACAGGAGAGGCGGGACCTACAGTTTAAAATCGACTCCAAACGGCATATTGTTGAGAAACTTTCCATGGCAATTCAATTTACTCTCAGAGTTTTTGCCATACAACTGCTGAGAGGAAGAAATATCTTTCATATTTTCGTTTGATGTCTGACCTGGCTTTAAACCGTGGTCTTGCGTTTAATAAGGGAACACACTATCTACTAGACTACGGCGACACAACTTACTAGACTATAAGCTTCACTACATCTCTGTTAAAGTACTTATTTGACTGAGTTTGCAGCTCCCATTTATTGGTAACTTTAAGTTTTCAAATAAGAAATTTCGATAATTTGTTAATCGTATTTATACTTTTGTGGCGCAGTGTACATTTTTAAATTTGTTTTCTTTACCAAAATTATTATGGATTTGCTTGTTTGCTTGGATTTGCTTATCGAATAAACAGAATTGTTTAGAAAACAAAAAAACTTAAATTTTCATTCAATCGAACAGCAACAGTTTTGTTAAAAAACATGTCCAGTTATCATAATAAATCACGCACTAGCAACATCTATACACACACACACAAACACACACGCATACATTCAACAACATTTATTTTCATTTCCATTTCCATTTAATATTATGGAAGGACACTGAAATACAGCGTCATACGTTCACCCTGTATGTACTCGCATATCCTCCTTTGCCCGTATAATACAAGATCAACAACAGCAACAAAAAAAAAAAAAAAACAATAACAAATCCTATGTACGTATGTATAGCACCTTCAGAAAGGAAATATTTTATGATTTTCATTTGTTGTTGCTGTTGTATTCATATTTTCACAATATTTTTAAATATTTTTCATCATGCCGCGCATATAATGTTCGTTCGCTTCTTTATTGATAGTCTCGGTTATTGTTACTATTTTATGTTGTTGTTGTTGTTGTTGTTTTTTCTGTTTTATAGTGAGTGATTCTGTTCTTCTTTTTTTCAACGTTTTTATAGCAAAGCCAACATTGTCTGCAAAATTTCTTTTTTTTGTGTGTTGTTTTCCATATTCATTCGTCTGTCCAGCGCTGTGTGTCTATAAATTTTTATTTTTATTACGTTGATGACTCGCATGTTTTGTTGTACTTGGCTACAGCAACTATAAACCGTGCAACAATATTTGTTCAAAAAAAAAAAAAAATTCATATCGCATCGGCTTTGGATAGGGCATCGGAACTTTGGAAAGCAAGCAATAGCATGCCGGACACTGCATAATCTCCTCCATTGGACTTCTAATCCTTTCGATATGTTTTACGACCTATGATAGACAGCGGAAGAGATTGTGAAGTTTGTGCAGAGGATGGTGTAACTATTAGCACAGCAGTGAAATAGTTTGCAAGTCCTTGATCTGATAATTTTGATGATAAAAAGGCATTACATTTTGGTCGACGAAAGGCTAAAAATATCCGTAAAATCCCGGAAAAAAATCGAGAACAACTTGGTCAAATAATTGCTAAAAAAGTCAATGAAATCATCGAAAAAGGATAGGGAAAGATCGGCAGCTAAACTGCGTGATAGTTGCCAGAAGACTAGGCATACGTATCCAAACTGTTATCAGAAAGGATGTGGCCTCATGCATTATAAGTTTCTATTGGTCAAAACATTGATTCTAGACCCTACTGATAACGATTAACGAGATTGAAGTACATACAGACATACATTTACAACCTATTTCCCAAACTGTTATCAGAAAGGATGTGGCCTCATGGCATTATAAGTTTCTATTGATCAAAACCATTGATCTAGTCCTACTGATAACGATTAACGAAGTACATACAGACATACATAACTGGTCATTACAATACTTCTGTCAGGATTACAACCTAGTTTCTCACACCTTTTATGCTGTGTATGTTAATTTTATCAATAAGTAGCGGCACATACAGTTTAAAGTCGCCTCCGAACGACAGATTTTTTTGCGAAACTTTTCATGGCAATTTTATTTTTTCTCTCAGAGTTCTTGTTAGAAATCTGCTGAGAAGAAGTCGCCGAAGAAGTATTTTTTCATATTTTCGATTTGAACGAGATGTCTGGCTTGTGGTTTGAATCGTGGCCTCACGTGTAATAAGCCAACACACTACCTACTAAACTGCGGCGACTGCAACGATATTGAAGTGAGTAATTCGATTAAAAGTTTCAGAATTTATGACAGTGAACTTGCTGTGGTCTGGTATGAGTGCACCAGTTAACTTATATATATGAAGACCCGTCAAAATCGGAGAGAGAGGTTGGATGGAAAATTTTTATGTACATCGGTCCTTCAGATTCGATCTTTGCAGAACTATCTTACGTATGGGCAATTGAATCAGTTTTTCTCTTAGAAAACTCGGAATTCCAGCATTGATGGAGTGATGACTTTATCCTAAGCATGGTAAAATATTTGGTGTTTAATTTTTGTAGGCCATAGTTCAAACGCCAGCCCAGACATCTGAATATGAAAATATATACCTTTGACGACTTTTTTTCAGCAGTCTTCTAGCAAAAACTCTGGGAGTAAAAATCTGTCATTCAGAGCCAACCTTAAAGTGTAAACCACGCCACTCGTGTTTAAAATTAACACTCAACATGGGTGATGTTAGAAACTGGGTTGTAATCCTGACTAAACGATTGTAAACTTTCAATATTTCTAATGACAAAACAACATTTGATCATCATTACCAACAATTTTAAAGTAAAACCCTTAAGCAATTGAAAAATGTAAGAGAGTTTCCAACAAAAACTCAAAGAAATTGTTAACCTAGCCAAATGCTTTGTAGTGTGTAAACACAATAGTACGTAGTGCACACACAGTTTTTCCTTAAAAATCAGACACACACTCACAATACTTTGTGTATGTACAGTTAGAAGAAAAAAAACCGTATAACATTGCTGTTGCTGTTGCTGTAGTAAATCCATTGCATACCGAACGCGTTTGTATGCAAATTAATTTTTTTCTTTTCATTTTTCTACACTCTCTCTCTCCTTCTTTCCTTTTTTTTATTCTCTTCTGGCTCGATAGTGTGCATGGGTTTCCGTTGTTTTTTTGTTTTTTTATATCCTTCGAGGAAAAGAACTTTAGAGCCCTGTGGCTCATAATGGCTATCGGCATCAACGGCGTTGAGTCCTGTGTTCGTTAATAGCAGCCGTGACTGTAGTTGCAGTGGTGAAAAAAGAATAAAAAAAAAACGCGAGGGAAATTATGAAAAAAATACAATAAAACGTGACCCGTTTTAAAGTAGAAAAATCCAACAAAAAGTAGAGAAGAAAGAGAGAAAAAATAACGCTTGTATTGTTTTTTTTTGTAGCGAAAGCATCAGTTTTTTTTTTTGTTTTTGTTTTTTGTTTTGTTGTGTTTTTCAATTTGCCTATTGCATCCTATGTTTGTTGTAAGTTGTTATCTTTTATTTCGTAGTAAAAAACAAAAACAAAAAACAAATAAAAGTTCCGTGTGGCAAAATAAAGCGAATGCCGAGACAGGGCACAGAATGATTAAAAAATTTATGTTTTTCCATTAGAGGAAGAAGAATATTTTTTGTTTTTAAATACGAAAAAAAAAAACGTTAAAATTATTGAAATAGTGTGTGCTAATGCTTCTAAGGGATGTGATAATACCTTCGCTTACATTGTCTAGTTGTTTTTGGTGTCGTTTTAAATTGTTATTAATGATGATCAAATGCAATTTTGTCATTAGAAATATTTTTTATTTCTGATAAATGCCAGAGTAAGATGGGAAAATAAATCTATCCACATAGAGTGTCTTCTCTGTTGTTGTTTGAGGCTTGGGAAATCAACATGGAACAGATGTAGACAGGCCATGACGTTCGAATGGAGGAGGATGCTCCGGTGAGACGGGTATTTGATGCGGAGATTTGCGGAAGTCGGCGTAAGGGCGACCTTGTTTACGTTGGAAGGACTAGATGGAGGAAGGACCTATCATCGATTAATGTGATCAACTGGCGTAGCCACACAAAAAGCAGAAGCGCCTGGAAGGATGTGTGTAGGCAGGCCTCAATCCGGTAATCGGATTGTTAATGACCAGCTAAGTAAGTAAGTAAGTAACTAATCTTAGGCTTATACTGACTCTGAGCCAGTGTGAGCAAATATTGAGAAAATATTGGATTTATTGAGCTTCCAAGCGAAGAGCGTACTAACAATTATTTGACTTTCGTACGCTTAAGTTATAAAACTCGATTACAGGCCAAACGAGGCACTTAAAAACAATGTGTTTCCGTTTTTTACACTTCTACCTTAGCACTGCAGCAAGGGAAAATCTATACATCCTTACTTAATTGGTCATTACAACCATTCAGTCAGAACTACAACTGAGCTTCTTACAACACATATGTTGTGTGTGTTAATTTTATACACGAGTGGTGGGACCTGCAGTTTAAAGTCGATTCCGAACGATAGATTTTTAAGAAGCTTTTCTTAGCCAACTTTGTTATCTTACTTTCAGGGTCTTTGCCAGAAGTCTGCTGAGAAGAAAGCTGCCGAAAGAATATTTTTTCATATTTTGTTTTTGTTTGAGATGTAGTGGGTTGGGTGTTGTGAACGCGACGCCGCTCCACCACG
>QOCX01000092.1:379570-446458 GCA_005959815.1 Sarcophaga bullata
ACAACCCTACATTGAGGAAGAGAATAATTAGAGTAAAAGAAAATCATATTGGATCTAATAGAGGAAAAAACTGTTGATATCAAAAAGTTCGGAAAATCAAAAAAATGACACGCAAAACCAATCAAAACAACCGCATCAAATATACGAACCGAATTAAGATAATTACACTGACAGATTATGTATTGATAGTTAATATTTAAACAAGGGCAACAGCAAGAACACTGATTTTAGACATGTAAGGTATTTTTTTGTCAAATAGTTAATATGTTTTTACGAGCCCTATAAGCACTTAACATTGCGTCTACTCAAAGTTCAAGATATTAAAACAAACCTTACACCAATAATTATAGAATACAACGAGGCGCTCAGAATCTAATTACAAATGATGATTTTTTCCTGCTTCATCTCTATCAGCAGTATCTACTCAACTATTGGCGAGCTAGTAGAACGATCACTGTGGTATAACATAATTCTAGATACTCAGCAATTCATTCGCATTTACATTTACATTATTAAATTAAGTACCAGTTGGAGGAAAGTTATGACCATTAACAACAGCAGGATAAGTAAAACAACCACAACCAAGAAAAGTCCATATAATTAAACACATATACTGACAGAATGTTAGAAGAAGATGATAAAATGGAATAAATAACCATAAACTGCCGTATCACCATGCCGAATGAGGACCTACAATTTTAATTTCGACTTACGAACGAATAGTTTTTTAAAAGAAGGCTTTTTTGGCAATTTTTATGTTACCTTTTCAGGGTGCTTTGCCAGAAGGGTCTGCAGAGAGAAAAAGCCGCAAGAGAGAAGAGTATGTTTTTTTCATATTTTGTTTTTCGTTATGAGATGTACTGGGCTTTGGGGTTTGAAAGCACGAGCCTTTACGTGTAAGAAGCCCCACACGGTTTTTTTCTACTAGACTCACGGCAACTTCATTTGTGCAATCCAAAGATTCCAGTTATGAAACCTTATAGTTAGTGATAACGGGAAGCTGACCTTCTGGATGTTTACATCAGGGAGACTGGAAATACTTCAATTAACGAGGGTTCGCAAAACGCTGCCAACGACGAAAAGAAGCCACGAGGAGACAAGAATAGTTTCTCTTTGTCGTTGGGTCGCGGAGATGGGAAACGCTTGAAGAAGCTATAGGCATACATTTCGGCATTCGCGCATGAAGCGGGATAATGTGCAGTTGCCTCCTATAGCTAGGAAAAGGGTAGAGTGTCTGGGTAACAGGGAAGCCTCAGTATTTGCCAGATACTGTGACAAGATCTACCTCTTGTGATTATTCAGAATTTAAGTAACAATCGTGTCTAGTTTGCTGCAATGAGACCTTATACAAGATCATCAAGTAAGCTATGTCCATTAGAAGCGGGCTGACAGTAAACAATCGCAAACTATGACATTTTAAACGCAAAGGAGTTCATGTTAGTTTGCAATGAACCAGAAAAAAGGAAATGCATTTACTCTTTCAACACACTTAATGGCAACAAATTTTTTTAGCACTAAACAACCGACGGACGTCAAAAGGTTGGTTTTAATAGGAGTTAATTTGTTTAATCAAGTGATTGCTTTTTAGCAGTAATCGGTGTTATTAGTTGTGTCTTAGAACACAATTTTAATAAATGTAATCTAAAATAGTAATGTAAATAATGTAGTGTAAAAATGTAGTGTAATAACGAAATGTAAATAATGTAAATAAGGTATGCAAATAATTAATGTAAATAATGTAGTGTAAATAAAATGAAATGTAAATAATGTAAATAATGTAATGTAAATAAGGTAATGTAAATATTTAGTGTAAATAATGTAAAAATGTAATGTAAAATAATATAATATAATGTAATAATGTCAAGTAAATAATGAATGTTAATATGTAATTAAAAATGTATGTAATAAAATAATGTAATAAATGTAATGTATAATAAGTAATGTAAATAATGAAATGGTAAATAATGGAAATAAGTAATGCAATAATGTAATATAAATGAATGTAATAAGGTAATGTAAATAATGTAACAGAAATATGTAATGTAATTGATGTAATGTAAGTAATGTAATGTAAATAATATAATGTAAGTAAATAATGTAATGGTAAATAATATAATGTAATGTAAATAATGTAATGTAAATAATGTAATGTTAAGGTTCCTTGACATGGCGACATTGAAGGTAAGAACAATACTTGCTAAAGGCTGCACTATGGAAAATACAATTGCATTCCTACATGAGAAAGGCGTTCCTCTGCAGAGAAGCAAACACAAGGTCTCACAAAAACTCCATTCATTGGCACAGATAAAGTGGGATAATGAACCTACTTGTGGAAACACCAGATAGATCGGGCCCGACATGGCTCTATACAGAACAGAATTTACATTGAACCTAACAAGATAGAAGGAAGGAACCTTATATCAGTGATAACAGGAAACTGGCCTTTGGGTATTCACGTCAGCAGACTGGGTATAGCTCATAACCTCAGAAGCTGCAATGACGAAGACGAATATGAAACAACAATTTCTCTGTGATTGTCAGCTACTTGAAACCCTAAGAAGAAGAATTCTTAAACACCTAAACAAAACTTGTCTAGTCAAAGCAGAACTGATTCATACCTTCATCAGACTCTCGGTATGGTTGAGAGATATCAACCAGAAGCTATAATTACATGGGAAAAGTGGTAATATTAGTGTTACAAAGGGACCCTACAGCACCCAAGGAAACTATCCCCGGTGAGATGGCTGCCAGTTAATTTAATCAAATCGAGATTCGCCAAAATGTAGATATTTGAACACAACAGTTCAGCAGTTTCACTTTATTTGCGGCATTAAAATAGAACTTAATGGGACGATGTGTCTGAGGCGATGTCGGTAAGTCCCATAATCAACATATCCTGTTAGAATCTGATTTGAATTTTCAAGCTTTTCGATATCTTAAGGTCAGCTGTATTGACTTTGTGGGGTCTACGAATCTGTGGTTCTTAGAACGTTTGGCATTTTCACATTTTGGTGGTTTTTGTGTAACCCTGTACTACGAGTATTCAAATTAAAAACCAAAAAATCTCCTTTTCATGCAAAATGTTGCAAAAATAATGAATTCGTTTATGAACGCAAATAAAACAATTTTTGAACACGCATTTATTGTTTTCCACAGGAAAAACAATTTGATTTACAACAAAAAAAAAAAAAAAAAAAACAGAAAATGAAGTGCGAACTGTGCAAGTGATTTGCATAAATTTTGCATTAAAAATCATAAAGTGGGCTTTAAATCTACAATCAGGTATTATTCATGCAAAATTGAATGAATAAATAATTGAATTCAGTATTTGTGTGGAAAATCCTTTACATTCATTAACAGGATAACGACACTCAGAGTCAATACAATCCCTAATCGAATTAGCAACAGTTGGGCAGAAAACAAAATTTTTTTTTTTATTTGCAACCAAGAAATGCAATGAATGTGATGAAGGAAGGGTATTGCGGAACAAAGGAATAATTGAATGTAAATAAAATGAATAAGTTTGTGTGAATGTATGTATGGTTACATGGTTATGAGGAAATAAAAAAAAAACTTTCACTTTTTACTCTCAAGGACACTGTAACAGGCTGCATATGCTCTGGATGGGATGTGTGAGTTCGTGTTGTGTTTTGTTTTGTTTGCAAAAAAATATTTCAACAATTTATCAACAACAACAACAACAAACTAATGGAAAATGTTAAAAATACAACAAAAACAAAGTAAAAAAGGTTGTAAACAATTTGCATAAAATAATAGTTTGTAGTGTTGTGTTGTGTTGTGTTTGTTTTTTCAAAACTTTTGTAAATTTTGGTTTGCAAAAAAAAAAGGAAAGAAAAGAATGAAAATAGAAATTATGCAAATCGCACACACACACACTTATTCACTTAGTTTCTTTGTTTTCTGCAAAATTGTTGTGGCGGCCACACACTGTGGCTGACTTTTTGCAACATTTTTTTTAATCTGTTTACGTGCTACAAAAGAGGTGTGAATATCCAAAATATTGTTCAGAAAAGAAAAATAATTCAAATCCTGTATAGTAAGTGTTGGTAGATGAACAAAAAGTGTTGATATTTTGTAACTAATGGGTTTACATACATACATACATACACACATATTTAACTTTTTGTTTATAAAATCCGTAGAGTTAAGATTTTTCTTTTGTTTGTGGAAAATGGCCTAACAAAGTGATGTGTTTCTTTATTAAATGGCAAAATCGGATGAATGGTAATTGAATTTGTTGTCGATTGAATTCTTTAATAACAGACAATGACAAAAACATTCATCATAATAATTGATTTGGCAGCATGCTTGGGATCATAGCGTCTTACTGACAAATTCATGTGTATCGCAAGCCTATGATGGATGTAAAGCGATGCCTTAAGATTTAGTTACAATATGCTTTTGTATTGGTAGCGACCCATGCTACTCTCAACGAACCAAACACGAATCAACCTAAAATCTGTCTTTCGGGGTTGACACTAAACTGTAAGTTTCGCCACACTTATGAATAAAATTAGCACACACAAAATAATGATGTGAAANNNNAGGTTATAATCCCGGCTAAAGGCTTGTAATGTATATAATGTCATGTAAATAATGTAATGTAAATAATTTAATATAAATAATTTAATATAAATAATGTAATCTAAAAATGTAATGTAAATAATGTAGTGTAAAAATGTAGTGTAAATAACGAAATGTAAATAATGTAAATAAGGTAATGCAAATAATGTAATGTAAATAATGTAGTGTAAATAATGAAATGTAAATAATGTAAATAATGTAATGTAAATAAGGTAATGTAAATATTGTAGTGTAAATAATGTAAAAATGTAATGTAAATAATATAATATAATGTAAATAATGTCAAGTAAATAATGAAATGTTAATAGTGTAATGTAAAAATGTAATGTAAATAAAATAATGTAAATAATGTAATGTAAATAATGTAATGTAAATAATGAAATGTAAATAATGGAAATAATGTAATGCAAATAATGTAATATAAATGTAATGTAATAAGGTAATGTAAATAATGTAACAGAAATAATGTAATGTAATTGATGTAATGTAAGTAATGTAATGTAAATAATATAATGTAATGTAAATAATGTAATGTAAATAATATAATGTAATGTAAATAATGTAATGTAAATAATGTAATGTTAAATTACAACATACATAATTGGCCATTACAATCCTTCAGTCAGGATTACGGCCTAGCTTCTCACATCACTTATGTTGTGTGTGTTAATTTTACCACATGAGTGGCGGGACCTACAGTTTAAAAGTCGACTCCCGAACGACAGATTTTTTTGGAGAAGCTTTTCAGGCAATTTGTATTTACTCTCAGAGTTTTTGCCAGAAATCTGCTGAGGAGGAAGTCGGCCGAAGAAATATTTTTCATATTTCGTTTTTATGTCTGACCGGGGATTCGAACCCTGCCTATTCTGCTAACAAGACCACACACACTACCACTAGACCACAGAAGGTAGGAACAACGCAATGTAAAATAAGATAATAATGAAATAATGTAATGTAAATAATTAATGTCAATGTAATAATTAAGTCATAATGTAATTAAATAATTAATTGTAATAATTAAGTTGTAAATAATGTAATGTTAAAATAATGTAATGTAAATAATGTAATGTAAATAATGTAATGTGAAAAATGTAGTAGAAATAATGTAATGTAAATAAGGTAATGTAAATAATGTAATGTAAATAATGTAATATAAATAATGTAATGTATATGATGTAATGTAAATAATTTAATATAATGTGATGTAGATAATGTAATGTAAAAAATGTAATGTAAATAATGTAATGTGGAACTGCGGCACTATACTAGTTGGCGGTGTTATTGATCTCTCCACTGATCTTCCACTAGTTGCTCTTTCTTACAGAGATTCCAACGCGTTAATAATGTAATGTAAATGATGAGATGTTAATAATGTAATGTAAATAAGTTCCTGTAAGTAGTTGGTTTTCGTAGCTGGCGCAATTTCCCTAGGAGACCAGGCAGCTCTTTGACAGATGGTTTGGAAAACGCATGATTACCCGAATCAGTTGATTGTCAGAATCGAACATGTATTGATCGTGTAATCTAGTACATTACCCCCTAGACTATCATGACATCCAAACAAAAAGAACTCCTCAGTTACTTTACATATGACAAATTGAATTTACAGTTTGAATACGTAATGTTTTAAAAAATAGGTCTTATAGAGCTTACAGATGCCTCCATGCCTCTGTTAGAGGCTTGAAAAATTCTATACCTATCCAGTATAGGGGTATATGTTTGATAAGTAAGTATGTTTTATAGAAGAATTTTTTAAATCTGGAATATTATAGTTGAAGAATAAATTTTTCAACATTTAAACTACATACTTGCACGTGTCCGTGTTCTTTTTCTGTCACTAATACGTTTAGGACAGTGGAGTATAGGTATAATGATTGAAATATGATAATAAGGTATGATCAATAATAAGGTAGTATTAGTGTTCACTTCAGTTTACAACGGCTCTAGTTCCATGCAAACTAATCTCACTTTAATTAATGTTTTCCGATCGTCTAACTTAATAGTAAAGCAATCATTGGATTGCTTTCAGTCTTTTAGTCTGGTTTTCTACTCGATTTTAAGAAAACCATGTTTTAATGCAAAACCCAAATACTACTTGTCGTGACCGGTTTATATGGACTTGTCCTTTAACACTGTCTCCCTCTATGTATTATCAAATCTATTAATTTATCTATGTATGAGGTATGCCATAGCGGTATCTCACTGTTTCTAAACTCTTGGTATTTTTACGTTTTGTATTTAGTTTTGTTGTTCTTGTTGTTGTTGTTGTTTTTTTTTTTTTTGTTTTTCTCCATTACAATTTCTATTTAAACGCCATTTAATGTGTTGCTTGGCGCTAAAAGCATTTTCATTTAATTTTCTTGCTGTTGCTGGTGTTGTTGGTGAAAATTGTGGAAAAATTAATAAAAAAAGAAAAGAAAAGAAAGGAACCAAATGCTGCTGTTTTGTTTCTGTTTTTGATTGTCTTCAATTGCAGATGGCTTCGAGGGCGTTTTGTTTAAATAACGACTTGTCTTACGACATTTTTTTAATATTTTTTTTTCATTTTTTTATTCGTTTTTTTTCGGTTGCTTTTATTTTAACGTTCTTTTTTTAAACTTTTACCCACACATTCTATTTGAGTAAGATGAAGAAGAAGAATAAAATACTATGAGTATATAATTTTTTTTTTGCTGATGTTTTAGAAATGAAGAAAAACAGAAGACCGACAAGAACATTCACAGAATCACTCACAGACTAATTTTATGGTTTTGTAAACTGAAGGCTAATGTTGCCACACTTATTACAAATGGAGGGCTTGGTGACAAGTATTGGAATCCAAATAATTTCTATATGATATGTTTGTTAAATTGTATCAATATTTCAATTCGATTTTTCACACGATACTCTTGCATAATGAAAGTTGCATAAGCTGTGTGTGATACCTTTCAACCCAACGGCACACACTGAATAAAAAAGCGCTCGAAAATGTTGGATTGATCAGACATGTTCATATTTATTTCGGTCGTTATGGCCTCGTCTATAACTTTCCTATTTAATTGGTCATTACACCACTTAAATAATATGCAGCCTTAGTTTGTTGGAACTTAGTCAGTACAGATACTGTGTTCACCTGTGGCATCTCATCGGGCCGCTATGCGTGCTCAAGTGAGTTTTTGGTATAAAAGCTAGCACTGCAATCTGCCTACCTACATCACTTTAGTCAGAATTACGTTTTCGCTTCTAACAACGCCCATGTTGTGTGTGTTACTTTTATACAGGGGTGGCGGAACCTACACTTTAAAGTCGATTCTGAGCCACACATTTTTGAGAGGCTTTTCACGGCAATTTTATTTACTTTCGAGTTTTTACCAGAAGACGGCTGGAACGAAGTCGCCAAGAAATTTTATTTCGTTTTATTCGATATGTCTGCGCTGAAGTTTGAACCACGGCCTCTCGTCTTGTAGGCGAACACACTAGCTAATAAGCTATGGCAACTTCAAATAGATCTTGTAAATAGTAAGACATACCCGAAAAGGCAAAAGTACCTTAAGTGTGAGGAAGCTGTTAAGTCCGTAAACAACGTTGGAATCTTAGAACATTCAGATACAGTTGCCTTTCACGAAGGCACTGGTTGATACTTCTAGAACATTTTATTTGAACATGTTACTTACATTTGTTTTGGTTTTCAAAATTTAAAATATACTCTGGCAATACTGCAGTTGTTGTTTTATAGCTTTTCTTAAATTGTACCGTTAATGATGGTGATGTTTACATTCACTATGGCCACCGAAAAATAAAAATAAAAAAAAACATTAAAGAGAGAACTGTTTTTTCTTACAAACCCACTTGCGAACGCTCTTTTATATACAGTGAGTGTCAAATAAAATTCTTACAACCAACAAACTCAACTTTTAACACTTAAGAAGAGTGGCCGAAAAAATTTACAAAATTTTGAAATTATTTTTGTAATTTTTGTTTGTTTTAATTTTAAAAACAGGCAATTAAACAATTTTAAAATAAAAATAACGGTAATTTATTAATGTATACAATTTTTTTAATGTGCAGTTACTTTTGACCCGCACTGTATATATTTTTTAATATTTCGTGAATTGGTGTACGTGTTAGTGGTGGTATGTATACGTAGCTGTTCTAATGCAGGGTATATAAGTGGGCTTCCTTCTGGTTTTATGGCCATAAATTTTGCTCGTTACCATGTTTATGTGTTTTTAGTTCCTTTTTTTTCTATTTCTTATGATTTTTTATGATTTTTTCTTCTATTTTTTTCTTCTACTGTTTTTTCATAATTTCTCCTTATTGTACAATTAAATGTAATGCGAAATGAAACTGAGTAGGATGATGTTAAATGATGTCCACCATGTTTCGATGTTGTTGTTGTGGCTGAGGCATTATTGTAATTAGATGTAACGGATATTGTAATTGGTGTTAAATTGCTTGGTGACTACATGTTAATACTTATGGGCTCAGAAAACAACAACAACAAAAAAAAAATACAATTCCAAATGTTCTTGCTGTTGCTGTTCTTATTACTTATTATCTTTATTATTGTTGTTATTGCTGCGGTTGTTGTTGTTGTTGGTTTTTGTTTTATTATTTGATTTTCATAATTGTTTTGCTTCTACAGTTGTTTTTCTTCTTCTTCTTCATGTTCATGTTTTCTTTACGAGTAATTTTTTTTCTTCTATGGACTGTCGTCGTGGGTAATTGTGGGTAATATTACTCTGGATTGGGTGTGTGTGTGTGTGTGTTTTTTTAATATTACGCCATGGCGTTTTGTTTTTTTTGTTTTCTTTTCTTTTCCATTTTAATGGTTTCCTTAAGGTTTCTGTTTGATTTTCACTAACTGCTCAGTAATAATTAAATTAACATGGCCTGTAATAATAATTGTTTACAACACTTACACTTACACTTACACTTACAATTACACTTACACTTACATTATTAAATAAATACACAAACTCAAATTGGCGTTTGTTTTTTCTTGTCTTCACATATTAAAGCGTTTTTTAAATTTAAAAAAAAAAAATTATAATTCATAGGCATTTAAAGAGATGCTCCCTTTGAAAGTGAAGTCAACTGAAAATAAGAAAAACGTAATGAAAACATAATTATTTTGAAATGAAATGAAAGAAAATAAAAATCGTAGAAGATTATCTTTTAAAAATAATTAAAATTCTGTTTAAAGACAGAAGTCGTCAATAAATAAACCTAAGCAAACTACATTCTTCATAGACCTACGGGGAAACAAGTTAAGAAATTATTCTTGTTGCAGTTAATACAAGTTAATTTGGATTGACAGACTAAAATTTACATGGTAGAGACCGAATGCTGCTACGTTTTCTGGCTAACAGATTTACTATCGATATGTTTGCCACTTTTGATGCTCTGCATATCGAACGTATGATGCCTTTCTGCTGGTAGTCTATGTGCGAATTAAGAATTATGTTCCATAGAAGCGGCTTCCAAAGCTACCACACACCAAATAAAATTTTCTGACCATGTATTAGCATTGGTTACCATTTCCAATCCGCCATGATTACTTAGTTTTTACCAAGAGCCACCATATGCTTCTCAACGAGTTTTCGTTCGTGGAAATGATGAATAAATCTAATACCGCAAGGACTGGCTTTTCTAAATATGACTTGACGAAGCTCTTGGCAATACAAACTGCGTTAAGATTATTATTAGTATGAGCAAATCGCCCAATCGAAACATCAGCATACTATCCGATACGCCTATTAGGACAATGGACTCCAACGCAATGAACTCGCAGACACCTAAACAGGCCGGCGGAAGGCTATTATGTCCACATTGTTTTGGGTTCTGTAGTCGCCGTAGTCTAGTAGGTAGTGTGTTGGTTATTAGACGAAAGCCCAGGGTTCGAATCCCAGGTCAGACATCATAAAAATAAAACGAAATATAAAAAAAATATTTCTTCGGCGACTTCCTCTCAGCAGATTTCGGCAAAAACTCTGAGAGTAAATAAAATTGCCATGAAAAGTTTCACAAAAAATCTGTCGTTCGGAGTCGACTTTAAACTGTAGTTTCCATACACAACATAAGTGGTATGATAAGCTAGGCCGTAATCCTGACTGAAGGGTTGTAATGGCCAATTATGTATGTATGTATGTATTTTGGGTTCTGGTACACAATTATATCCCGGTAACTGTAGAGCGGATGCACTGGAACTCTCTGTCGAATTCTTGACAATTGGAGTCTCTCTTGGGGACCTGTAAGCTCATGATTAAGAATACGGTTATAGACTTCGTCAACCACAAGTGGGCGGCTTTAGATACGGGCAGAACGGCTTAGAAAATCTGGCCAAGGCTGGATGGAGGACGCATTGCAAGGCTGCTTAAGCTCCAAATAAGCATGTCGGGCATACAAGGCTGCTTAAACTCCAAATAAGATGTCGGGGCATTGCTTTAGTCTGGCGGAACTAACAATTGATTTCTGTAGAAGGTGTAGAGATGAGGAAGAAGATGAGACTGTTTTCAGCCACTGGGAACAGGCCTGACATCGTGTCAAAGGAGGAAGAGATATTTTGGTGCCTACTACATCGATGATCTTGGTGATCTGTAAGATATTGAAATCGACAATTTGAGTAGCTTTAATGGAAACTCTATTTGGTTCCAGGACTAAGGAATAATTGATCAAAATGTGTATCACAAGGGGGAATGGCCATCATTACCTACTTTACTAAAGATGACTTTGAAAGTTCATATGAAGCTCGTGAACCTTTTTTCGGTATGTCATGATACATGGATACATGGACACGAAATCAGTTCTAGTTTATGGTTTAAAATTAATTTCTGTTTACTATGCCGATTATTAAGAATTCCGTGAGTAATTTATATCGCGGGAATATTTTTCTATTTCAACAATCAATTTCTTAAAGTGAATGTTTGATATCATGATGCCACGATTATCTAAATTTTTCCTTAATTCTTGTAAATTTTAAAATTCATCACTTTATTGTAACATTTTCTTTAATTAAAGCTTTTAACCCCCCCTCTATTTGGAATAGTTTGATGACCTTTTTATTTTGTAGACCACAATCATAGCAGAGAACAGAAAATAAAACGAACAAAAATAAAAGAAAATAAAAGAAAAGAAAAAGAAATTTTGATGCTGTTTTTAACGTCAAACAATAATTAATTCTAGAAAGGAATAAAACGCCTCAACGATGTAAAGAACAAGAAAAAGAGTTTTTCCTCTCCAATAAGCTTTTGTTTTAATTTTTGGTGTTTTTTTTTCGGTTTGTTGTTCGTTTTTCTTTGGCATTAAACCCCAATACCTTTGCCACAGTCTGTCTACCTGCTTGGTGATGTTTTTTTTTGTCGACGTGACTATTTAAAATTCATAACGTGTTCATTCGCTCAATTTCCTTTGATTTACAAAGTAATTACGAGAAAGAACACGAATCTGGTCAAAATAATGCAGAAGAGGGCAAAATGGAAGAAGATTTTTAAAGACGAACAGACTTAATGGTGACCGAATTTGTTTTGAGGGGTTCAAACACTGTGAAGTTTGCCTTTTTAAGTTGTTTTCTTTCTTCTTTTTGCTTCTTTTTGCTTTTTTTTTGTTCTTCTAAAGAATAATTAGCAATGAAAGGAACTTTGCCGCTGACTTGGGCTAAATAAGGCAAACAGGGATTTGAAAAACATCAGAATATTTCCCTTTGTAGTATTATGTTGTAAAGTCCACAAATAAAACATAAACGATGGGAAAAATGCTAACGAAAATGTCTTTAAAGTATCATAATCAAGATCTATTGCTTAAAACAACAGCGCTTTTTAAGGCACCCTTTGGTTTTGTCATTCTTAAGAAAATTTCCATAAGGAGCTCATTTAAGAGCAGGAAATTTGATAGAAACGTGTTAATATCCTTCATTTATTGGTATTTCATAAGTTTAGAATTTTCTTTAATAATTTGAAATAAATTTACGTAACCATGCAACGTTACATTCAAGCTTTATTGCTTCATTTATTGGAATATGA
This sequence comes from Sarcophaga bullata, assembly GCA_005959815.1. Lineage (NCBI taxonomy): Eukaryota > Metazoa > Arthropoda > Insecta > Diptera > Sarcophagidae > Sarcophaga > Sarcophaga bullata. The sequence continues at coordinate 392,176 of QOCX01000092.1, forward strand.
TGACGTCACTAACAACTACAATATATTGAACAGGATACGTGTATGTATACACGCCCTCTAGGTATGAGTAGTAGAATATCTATTGGAATTGGGAAAAGAGAGAGAGAGAGAGAGAGAGAGAGAGAGAGGGAGAGAGAGAGTCAGAGAGAGAACCAGAGATCCTAGTTATACTTACCGTATTACCTGTGTCTTAAGAGATTCTTATTAAACGTTGAAATAGATTTCTTTTGTATTTTTCATTCATTATTTATGAAATTCTTACTATTCTTCTTCTAGCACACACATACGCACATCATACTCACATAAGTGTATGCGTGTGTGTAACTTTAACTTTCCATTTCGTTTTTCTACTCTACTCTGTTTGCTATTATCGTTGTTGCTACTGTTGTTGTTGTTGTTTGCTATTGAATCCTTAAGGCTTCTAAATAGACTTCCAATATTTCATTAAATTTGAGGGTAAAATTTTTGTTAAAAAAAAAAAATAAAAAAACAAAAAAAAAATATTCCAGTGTAGCACAGCAGCTACTAGCATACACACTCAATGGCATGTTGTAAGTCCGTCATCAATGTTTCGTTTGCCCTGCCGCCTGTGTATGGCCTGGTGTAGTCAAAATATTTTTCAAAGAAAAAAAATGAGGGTTTTATTTATGCCCTTAAATATTCCGGTTCTGTTGTTGTTGTTTTTTTTTTGCCTTCAACTTCTTATGGCCACACCTTTCAGGGGTGAGTAATTTTTTTTTTCATTTTTTTTCAGTTTTTTTTTGTTTGTTTGACTCTCTGTTCCTGTGTATCCTGTGAATGTGTATTGTTGTATTGTTGTAATGTTGTTGTTGTTGTTTTTCCTATACTTTTACTTTTATTTGCTTGTTATGAATAACGGCAGTAAATTTTTTCGTTATTTTCCTGTGAATATTTTTTTTCCTTAATTTCGATTTATAATATGAGTTCGTTTATTCCGTTTAATACGAATACAATACGAATACATTACACAATATATTGTATGTTATATGCTATTTGTTGTACTCTACTGTAAGTATTTCAGACACATTGTTATTGGCAAGCAAGAAGGTCACGTTATTTTAAAGGATGTTGCTTTAAGGCATTACTTCAAAAAACTAATTTCGATTGTATACGATGTTATTGCCAGGAACTAGGACTCTATTTTTATAAATTTATGGATCTTAAATCTGCAGCCGAGGTTATATGAAGCCGCTACAAGCAACTATTTTCGGAATTTTCTTTAAATTATCTTATCTGCCCCAGAAAATCAAACAAGAACTTGTAAATCAAAAAATTATTAAAGCTCGGTCTTACAATGGAATCTCATCGGACACAATTAAGAATCGCTCATTGAGGCGACTGGACTACATCTTAATAGTAAAAATGCTGTTACGTTTTTACCTTTTAAAAACGTTTGAAATATGAGCTCGTAGATTGCAAATAAAAATAAAAATAAATTTGTGTTCAGTTTTAAGTAAATTCTTTATTATTCGTACATTTTTGTGTGTCACTGTTCACAACTGTTTCTAACAACAACAATTGCTTTATTTGTTATGCCCTTTGCGATAAACAATAACAATTACAACACAATTGTTCTGTAGAATCTTCTTTAACGGAGGACCTTCAAACCATGATTGCTTTCTTCACACGTGACGCGTCCTCACACAAGACCGCTGAACTTCTACTCAGACGATTGCCTGCTTTGTCTGCCTTTGATTATAGCAGCTGAACGTTTGATGAAGGTTCTTGAAGGGAGAACATTTCTCGCGCTTCTCGAACGATTCTTCTCATGAAAAATGATTAAACAATACTCGTAATGTTTTGCAGTGACATTTTTATGATGTGGTATTTTGTATCTTGTTTGACTTCGCGCTTGCAGTGTTGTTGTTCCTTTTTGTTCTTACTCTGCTTTATCTCCTCTTTGTGCATTCTTGTTGTATGTTGGTTGCTTATTTGGTCTGTATTGATTTATAGTCTTGTTCTGCATATTATATTTTATAGTTTTTTGTTAGGTTTTTTCACTATTTATAAGACAACTGTTAAGAAGCAAGTTATTATGTACACACCACTTAGTCGCCATAAGTTCATTGCGGACGCAGTTGGTTATATACAAAGTCATAATACATTGTATGGTGAGATATAATGTCCTCTTGGTTATAATCTTAATTATATCAAAGGTATCTCTGTCGTCTCATCACTTTGATAGAAGTCTTATTTTGATATACTGGAACATAACACGGCAAAAACAAAATTTTTTTAAAGCAACCAGGTCTAAGCATGTTATATATCATTTATCTTCTGGTAGTGGTTGTCCTAGATTAGTTCACTTTATATGTATCTGATATATCTGTATGAAATATTGTATTTCTGTGATCAGAATTTAATCAGTTCATATCAGTTTCATATCATCTTGTCTCTCTCACTTCCAGCCTTTACCTCACAAGATCATAGGTTTTCGGTATAAGTTTTCTTGTTCTGGAAAGAATATATCTCTATTACAGGTTCATTTCTCTTCCTATACCATCTTTCTACTTCTAAATTTACTATAGTTGTTGTATAAATATTATTTAAAACAACTCCGATGTACATCTTGTAGGGTTAAATATTCCATATCTTTGATCACACAGATGTCTTTTTTTTATCCATCATAATTAGACCTTTAGTCCGATTATAGGCCTAGTTTCTCCTTCCGTCTTTTATATTACTTTTGTGTTTATACTTCCATATACACCTCTTGTAGTGGAACTATATCATTTATCTACTATACAACACAAGCATCTTACATATTAATTAGAACCTTTAGTCCGGTTAAGGGCCTTAGCTGAAGTATAGATTCTACTTAATCGGAGCATATCTGGGCAAACCTTAGTTCTTTAATGCATGTTTATTCATTACTTTTCTGTAGTTTAGCGCTAATTGTCTAGATTAGTTTCACTTCTAATAGTACTGAAACTTGCTTTTAGAATGTATTTCTGTGACAGATTTAATCAGTTCATGTATCAAGCTTTCATTACATTTTTTTATCAAACGTCTCAGGAAAAGCGTAAAGAAACATTGTTTCTCTCTCTACCGACTTTTATTATACTTGGTGTGTTATGACTCCGATGTACACTCTTGTAGGAATATATCTACATATCTTATCATACAACAAAGCAGCTATTACACAGCAATGTTAGGATTATATCCGGATTAAGCTAGCTTCTCCTTCCGCTTTTTATTTACTTGGGTGTTTATACCTCCGATATACACCCTTGTAGGAATAAAGTTCAATATCTCTATATACACACAAGCATTCACACATAATTAGACCTTTAGTCCGGATTAAGGCCTAGCTTCTCATACCACCTTACTATTGTGTGCGTTAATTTTATATGATAGGGGCGGAACCTGCAGTTTAAAGTCGACTCCGAATGTCTGATTTTTGAAAAAATTTTCATTGGCAATTTTATTTATTCTTAGAGTTTCTGCCACACATCGACTGAGAGGAAGTCGTCAAAGAAATAGTTTTTCGTATTATCGTTCAATTGAAGATGTATGGCCTGGGCTTAGAGCAAGGTGTATTACACTTTCCAGAGCTGTAGTCAAAACTGCTTGATTCAAAATCTACAATAATGGAAATGCGGTGGAGTAATAGCGCTTAGTGGAGTAGAAGCCCCTCTCTACTATCGTTCGAATTTTATTCTAGGGAATGTTTAGTACTGCAGTAGGTCCGCTTCAGCCAAGCTGTCAAAGCGTACTATTATCCCATAAGACTATGTAAACTCCTGGATGAGATGATCTTTTGGTATATTTGACGAGTTGGGCTTAAATAATGGCCAATAATACTGAATTTATTTGAGGTTCGGCAGTACCATTTAACATTAAACATTGGCAGACAGAGAATATATATTCTGCGTAACCATAATTTTTCCCTCTTTTGACAAAAGAACTCATGCCAACATATACTATGAAGCTAGTGTGAAAATAATTGATGGGATCATGCAGGATTAATATCTTGTTGGGGTTATGAGTTTTTTAAAGTAAGTGACTATGTGGAGGGTTAAAACTTATGATTACAGGACAATATTAGTGTAGGATCACTCTCAGATTTTTTCTTCATTAAATTAAAGAAGTTTGGATTTTACTACCGACCTGTAAGTAAATCAAGTGTCATTAATATTTGCCTTGATCCAAGTGTTAACATTTGGTAGGAATTAAAGGATAATTTTAGAAATACTAATGGAATAAAGTCGCGGTAGTCGAATAGGTTCTGCGTTGGCTTATTAGACGTGAGGCCACAGGTCAAACTCCATCTCCCACAAAATGAAATATTTTTGACAAAAACCCAGAGAGTAAAATTAAATCGCCTTTAAAAAGTTCCTTAAAAATCGACTATAGGTCCTGCCACTAATGAAAAAAATTAACACACACAATATAAATGGTGTAAGAATGTAGGTTGTAATCCTGACTAAAGAGCTGTAATAATGTAATGTAAGGTATTATGTAATGGCCAATCTGTAATAGGCTTTTTTGAGCCAAGTGCACATTTGTAATTTGAATAAGTGTGCCATTAAGTCTACTTAGACCACGGCTTTATTTTTCTCTGTAAAATTTTTTAATCTGTTTTTGTTTTGTTTTGTTGTTGTTGTTGTTGTTGTTGTTTATTTCTTACTGTTTAAACAGAGATTTTTGCTTTATTTTTTGGGGTGATTTCATCATTTATTTGATTTCTTTTGAAATAAAAAAAACTTCGTTTTTTCCGGCATTGCTTTTTATATTCTTTCTTATATTTTGGCCAACATTATTTTAATAATTTCTTTTTATCATAAACATATTTGTACAATACTTTTAAAGAAAATCTACGCGTTTTTTTTTTGTTCTTGAAAAAAAAAGGAAAAAAAATGTCAAAAACTTCAAACGAAAGAACAAAAATTGTAAACGAGCAGAGCCTGAGAATCACAATCAACAACAAAGAAAAGCAAAAAAAAAATATAAAAAGAAAAGGAAAATATCACTAAAATGCATGAAAATGGGAAAATATTCGCATGAATGCGTTTAAAATATTTGAAAATATTTTAACGGCACTTGTATGATAACGCTGATGATGCTGATGATGATGATGATGCTGATGATGATGATGAGGCTGATTTTTGATTTGATTTTTCTGTTTTTCTTTTAAGTTTACTGTCCTGCTTGGTAGGCATACAGTGAGCGTCAAAAGGAATTGTATACTAAAAATAAAAATCCAGCAATCACCAAACTCAACTCTTGCACTTAAGAAGAGTGCCCGAGAAAAAATTTGAAAATATTTTGAAATTTTTTTTGTAAATTTTTTCTTTTTTTTGTTTCAATTTTAAAAACTGGCAATGAATTTAATTTTAAAATTAAAATAACGGTAATTTATTAATGTATATACATTTTTTAATGTATAGTTTCTTTTGTTACGCACTGTATATTGTAAACAAATTACGTATTTATTTTAATATGAAGTTTATTCGTTAAAATCTAAATTTTTTTGATTTTATTTTTTTATTATTACGACTGCAGACTGTGTGCGCAATAGAACTTCACTTCAGCCACTTCAAATATTATCCGTTTCCAAGAAATTCACCAGCATCATCATGTAACTGTAAATGGCTTTGGTTAACTTCAGAGCTGTGCTCATGGACAAAGGCATTACATTGCCTATGGTGAGATTTGTGGGCTTTTGAGATTTTCGTATCATTAGGAGAATCAATTTTTGCTCTGGAACAGATAGTTCGTACCATAAACAACCACCGTAAATGACATTCAATACTTCATCGTTCTGAAATGAAATGAAAAATTGAAATTAAAGAAAGAGAAACGGAAAGAAAAAGAAAAATTCCAAATAACACCGATAGTTCTACTAAATGTCCCAGGCCACAATAGGCATATAACATGGTGCAGCTGTATATCAAGTAAGAAAACGCTGCGGGCCAACTGCCTATGATGATTGAAAACAAAGTGCAACAAACATTAACCACTGCCGTAGATATCTCTACAAATATCACACCATAATAGGCCTGTTCCACTTGCTTAACGTATCTGCAAATGGCAAAATAATCATTTCATTGTAGTTTATCGTCTTTCCCATGCTTACTTATTATAGTCCTGATGGCATTCCACAATTTCCTTTAACATTGCCATTGTCTTACGAGCATCATGGGCTTTTGCTGCCACTTCACTTAACATTTCGCATTTAATTTTCAAAACATCCTTGAGCAGCGGTATGTGCAGAATGAATATGAAAAGATACATGTCGCCAGCAAAGTTGCCAAAGCCACCCAATATAATTAGAAACACATGAAATATGTTATGCATCAAAAAGCCATTGGGACTCATGGGATCAATGCCAGGCAATAAGAATTGCATCACCAATAATTTCTCACCATATATTGAGCCATAGACCAGCGGATATGTGGTAAGCATAACCACAGTAAAAATATAAATCGCCAAACACATTTTCAATAATTTCGTTGTTAAATCCGTGCGATATCTTAAAACTTTTCTATACTTGACGTCCACATCCTCATATTCAATGTAAATGTTATCCAAAGTCTTATTCAAATCGATTATAATCAAGCGGCTATGAATTCCATACAACAGTTTACTGTAACCCTAGGACAAAGTATTAAATTATTCATTCCTTCCTTCCTTCTTTACTTCCTTAATTCCTTATTATTAACGGTACTTACCTGTATAGCTGTACCTGTTAGGCATAACGATTGCAATATTACCTTCCAGTCCTTATCGATAATTACACCCACATACATGGTGTAAATGGTGCAGGCAAAATACGCATTAATGGCTACGATTACAGTCCATGTTATGATCGACATTTTATAATCGGGCCTTGTAACATCGGCTCCACATATAGTCGCCATTAATCGTGTAATTTTCATAATTTTATTAAAACGATCAAATGAAGTCCCAGCCATGTTGCGTTGTTTGCGCTCGTCAAGCAAGAGAAAAATTCTTCGTTCGAATGTAGTTTTGCGAATGGCATTGTTGACAAGGGATTTTTATGTTTCATAACATTTTTGTTTTTGTAATAGAAAGTGACCACTACACACGGTAAGAAATTAATGGAAATTTTGTTCTCTAAGATGGTCAGGATATGCATATAAAGAAAGCCTTCTCAAGCCTTCTTGTGACCACCACATATAGTAAACACGTATGGAAAATCCAGTCTAGTAGATGGTATGTTAGCTACAAGGTCGTCTAACAGGTAGTATTTTGGTCTATTAGATATGAGGCCTTAGGTCAAGACCCAGTCCAAGCACCTCGATCTCAACGATATATGAAAAAAATATCTCTTTTGTCGACTTTCTTTCAGCTGTCTACTGGCAAAAACTATGCTGGTGAATTACGATGAGAATTTTCTCAATAATCTGCGTTCAGGGTCGACTTTAAACTGTTGTAGGCTCTGCTACTCATGTATAAAATTAATAAATAAACGTAGGTGATATGCGAAGCGAGGTTCTAGTCCCGACTAAAGGGTTGTAATGACCAATTAAGGAAGTAAGTAAGTTATCGTGGCAGTTTGAACAACCCTATGTTAAGTCTACAAATTTGTGAGATGAAGGGCTTGTGAATAGTAAAGCCTGGAAAGTTTTAAGCGGGAAGATTCTGTAAAGGACTACATTCTCAAGAGAATTGAAAAAGCACTGAGAAAACAAATTTCATATCGAAATATCAAATGCGCAAAGTAATTAGAGTCATTGGAAGTCTTCGTATTAGGAGATTAATAGGCGATATTCCATGGTTCAAACCCAGCCCAGACATCTTGAGGAAAAAGAAATGTGAAAGACTATTTCTTCTGGCAAAAAAATCAGAGAGTAAATAAATTTGTTTAAATCTGTTGTTTGCTTAAATCTGTTGGTATACAATAGGTCACACCACTGTGTTTTGAAAAGCTAGATTGTAATCCTTACTAAAAGAATAGAAATTCCTATCTAAGATACTGTTGCTGTGCCACAGAAATCCGATTTTCTCGAGATATTGTAAAATCCGCATTTGTTCGAGAAATTCTTAATTTCGAACAGTGCATGCAATAAGTATTCGTGAATAGATTTCATATTTACCACGAAGTAATTAAGTCTTTACGCCATTAGACTTGACAAGTGAATTGTCTTCATGGGGCAAATGAATCGTTTTCCTAAGCAATTGAAAATGTCATGAATTTAATGAAGAATTGCATTTAAATGTCAGTGAAGAAAGGCCATAATCCTAGCTAAAGTGTTCTAAAGAGTACGTATGTGTTTGTATATTTGTTGCATTTAAATGGCCGCAATTAAAAATTGAAATAATTTTGCTCGTATAACACGTGTGTGCAACATTTTCTGTTTTTTTTTTAAACAAACCATATGTACATGCTGGCTGGCTATTCATTAAACGTCTTTAAATTCTTTATTTAGTTTTGCTTAACTACAATGCCTCTTCTTCCCATAATTTCCCAAAAAAAAAAAATCAGCTTTCACTACCAATCAAAATGAACTGATTTTTAAAGGCAGAAAGAACAAAATGAAAACAAAAAAAAAAAAAAGAGAAAAAAGGCAACGAGGATTTTTATTTTATTTGTGATGTCAGAAACATGAGTGGAAAAAAACAATCCCAGTCAAGCAATGGCATGAATGGCGGTCATAATTCCTTTTTGCTTTCGTGGCTGTTTTTTGTACATTTTTTCTGTTGTTGTTTTTGGATTTTTTTTGATTTGTTTTCTAGAGTTTTGAAGATGAAATCCTGTCGTTGAAGAAGAAAATTACGTTTTTGAACAATTTTTTTTTTAAATTATTTGTCGTCTATTTAATCAGATGAAGATTAAATTTTGTTTGTTGTCAGTTTTTTTTTCTCTTCTTTGGATTTCAACCATTTTTATTTGTACAATCATCAGAGTATTACAATAATTTCGTTTTTTGGTTGGTGTCCAAAAGGTGGCAGATATAAAGGGTAATGCCAAAAGGGGGGACTTAATGAAAATATGTTACTTCTCAGTAAGGATAACTAACAGAAAATCATAGGAAATGCAGGCAGTGCATCTAGTTTCTCACACCACCCATGTTTGTGTGTTAATTTCAGCCGTCAGTGGCGGGACATACAGTTTAAAGTCAATTCAGAGTTTTCTAGAAGTCTGTTGAGAGGAAATCGCGGAAGAAATATTCTTTTTGTAATTCGTTTGGTTGTTGTTGTTGACAGTACAGATGTCTGATGCTCTGATTAGTAATCGCTAAAAAATTAATAAAATCATGGATAACTGTAAGTCTTCGATAAATGCAATCATCGATAATACAAGTAATCGATAATGAAATTCAAGTCATTCAATCGATAAACATCAATCTTTGATAAATACAAGTCATCGATAAATGCAAGTCATCGATAAATGCAAATCATCGATAAACGTAAGTCATAAACAAATGCATGTCATCGATAGAAGCAAGTAATCGATAATGAAATTTAAGCCATGGATAAATACAAGTCATCGATAAATGCGAATCATTGATAATGCAAGTAATCGATAATGAAATTCAAGTCATGGTAAATGCAAGTAATTGCTAAATACCAGTCTTCGATAAATGCCAGTCATCGATAGAAACAAGTAATCGATAAATGCAAATCATCGATAACTGCAAGTCATCGATAAAAAGAAATCATCGACAAATGCAAATCATATATAAATACAAGCCATCGATAAACAAATGCAAGTCATCAAGAGAAGCAAGTCATCTATAAATAAAAGTCATCGATAGAAGTAAGTAATCGATAATGAAATTTAAGTCATGCATAAATACAAGTAATCGATAAATATCAGTCTTTAATAAATGTAAGTCATCTATAATAAAATGCAAGTCATGGATAAATGCAGGTAGTCGATAATTGTAAGTTATCGATAAATGCTAGTCATCGATAACTGAAGTCATCGATAAAAACAAATCATCGACAAATGTAAGTCATCTATAAATGCATGTCATTGACAAATGCAAGTCATTGACATTATGGCAGAAGCTTTACAGTGTTATGAAGGTGCTTGCCTCTCAGAAACACGTTTTTTAAGCATTTTTAGTAGGTTTTACATAATACCCCAACACATTACTACTACACTACGGTGGCTTCAAGATTTCCGTTACGTTCTAATCGAAGAGGAACAACTTTTGAAACGAGCTTAAACGCCTCTGAGCAAAGTAATTACAAACAATGGTTCTTGAGTACAAATTTTTTTTCATTAGCACTGCCTTGTGGAAGCAAATTATTCATTAAACCCTCGCATTGGTACACCCTTTATTTACAAAAAAATACTTATTCCGACATACATATTTTGATATTACCGTCTGTGTATGGTGAAACATAGTCATCGATAAATGCAAGTCATCGATAAATGCAAATCATCGATAAACGTAAGTCATAAACAAATGCATGTCATCGATAGAAGCAAGTAATCGATAATGAAATTTAAGCCATGGATAAATACAAGTCATCGATAAATGCGAATCATTGATAATGCAAGTAATCGATAATGAAATTCAAGTCATGGTAAATGCAAGTAATTGCTAAATACCAGTCTTCGATAAATGCCAGTCATCGATAGAAACAAGTAATCGATAAATGCAAATCATCGATAACTGCAAGTCATCGATAAAAAGAAATCATCGACAAATGCAAATCATATATAAATACAAGCCATCGATAAACAAATGCAAGTCATCAAGAGAAGCAAGTCATCTATAAATAAAAGTCATCGATAGAAGTAAGTAATCGATAATGAAATTTAAGTCATGCATAAATACAAGTAATCGATAAATATCAGTCTTTAATAAATGTAAGTCATCTATAATAAAATGCAAGTCATGGATAAATGCAGGTAGTCGATAATTGTAAGTTATCGATAAATGCTAGTCATCGATAACTGAAGTCATCGATAAAAACAAATCATCGACAAATGTAAGTCATCTATAAATGCATGTCATTGACAAATGCAAGTCATTGACATTATGGCAGAAGCTTTACAGTGTTATGAAGGTGCTTGCCTCTCAGAAACACGTTTTTTAAGCATTTTTAGTAGGTTTTACATAATACCCCAACACATTACTACTACACTACGGTGGCTTTCAAGATTTCCGTTACGTTCTAATCGAAGAGGAACAACTTTTGAAACGAGCTTAAACGCCTCTGAGCAAAGTAATTACGAAACAATGGTTCTTGAGTACAAATTTTTTTCATTAGACTGCCTTGTGGAAGCAAATTATTCATTAAACCCTCGCATTGGTACACCCTTTATTTACCAAAAAATACTTATTCCGACATACATATTTTGATATTACCGTCTGTGTATGGTGAACATTGGATAAATACAAGTCATCGATAAATGCAAGTCATCGATAAATGCAAATCATCGATGAAACGTAAGTCATAAACAAATGCATGTCATCTGATAAAGCAAGTAATCGATAATGAAATTTAAGCCATGGATAAATACAAAGTCATCGATAAATGCGAATCATTGATAATGCAAGTAATCGATAATGAAAATTCAAGTCATGGTAAATGCAAGTAATTGCTAAATACCAGTCTTCGATAAAATGCCAGTCATCGATAGAACAAGTAATCGATAAATGCAAATCATCGATAACTGCAAGTCATCGATAAAAAGAAATCATCGACAAATGCAAATCATATATAATACAAGCCATCGATAAAAAACAAATGCAAGTCATCAAGAGAAGCAAGTCATCTATAAATAAAAGTCATCGATAGGAAGTAAGTAATCGATAATGAAATTTAAGTCATGCATTAAATACAAGTAATCGATAAATATCAGTCTTTAATAAATGTAAGTCATCTATAATAAAATGCAAGTCATGGATAAATGCAGGTATCGATAATTGTAGTTATCGATAAATGCTAGTCATCGATAACTGCAAGTCATCGGATAAAAAACAAATCATCGACAAATGTAAGTCAATCTATAAATGCATGTCATTGACAAATGCAAGTCATTGACATTATGGCAGAAGCTTTACAGTGTTATGAAGGTGCTTGCCTCTCAGAAACACGTTTTTTAAGCATTTTTAGTAGGTTTTACATAATACCCCAACACATTACTACTACACTACGGTGGCTTTCAAGATTTCCGTTACGTTCTAATCGAAGAGGAACAACTTTTGAAACGAGCTTAAACGCCTCTGAGCAAAGTAATTACAAACAATGGTTCTTGAGTACAAATTTTTTTTCATTAGACTGCCTTGTGGAAGCAAATTATTCATTAAACCCTCGCATTGGGTACACCCTTTATTTACACAAAAAATACTTATTCCGACATACATATTTTGATATTACCGTCTGTGTATGGTGAAACATTGTTTGATATCCTTAAATGTCATACCGTTGAGTCTTTGTTGCTGTTATTGCTTTGGCTGTCATCATGCTGATGAAGATGATGAAGAGAGTTTGTCATTTGTCTTGTGGAATATAAAATTAAAGGGAAATCGATTTATATTAAAATCAACAAATAAAATAAAATAAAAACAAAAATGAACTGAATTGAAAATGGAAAAGAAAAAAGAAAAAAAAAACCTGCACAAAAAAAAAAAATGACAAACGTAAGTAAATCGAAAAAATAAAATCGAAACTCAATCAGGCATATAAAATTATTTCCATCAAGTTTTACAGGCCCAATTTTGTTCTTTTCTCTCTTTCTTTATAGCAGCAACAACAAATATAGAATTACGTTTAGTTTATAAGTTTATGGCAGACGAGGGAGGAGGGCGAGAGGGCATGTAAACGACAATAAAATGGAAGAATCAATTCGAAAGAAAAATACGCAAAATTATATTGATAAGCAGCCATATTGTCTACTCAGAGTTGTCAAGAGTTGCTAAGTTTAGAAAATTCAAATTGAATTAAAAATTCTTCATCAAATAATTTCCATAGTGGCTGGCATGTGTAAACTTAATTAATGAAAATTGTCTGGTTTTCCTTAAAAATTTTTTTTATTTTTTTATTTTCCAATATATGGCAACACTTGGAAATTTTTCAAACATTTCTAGACATATTATCTTACGTCCAAATGTATGTATATTGTATGGATCTTTATGGTAAATTTCATATTCCAAATGCCAACAGAAAATACAGTTATTGGCAAAACGAACACAAACTTGTTGTTTCCGTCAGCCATAATTCTATTTAGAATACCTCATTACATAGACGAGGATTTAATAAATTCTCCTACAGAAATGTTTAAATTGGAGAAGGATTTTTGATAATAAAAAAAAATTCAATAATTTTATGGCTTTAAAAATGAATATGATTTGCTTAACAGCTGAGCACAGCTTTAACTATACTTTTAGGTATCTCCAGAGTATTTTTTAATATTTAAGGCGTTAATGAATTCGAAACGACTTTGGCCATCCCTGGTGATAATGCTTTTGTGCATATTATCGAATGGATTGTTAAAGCCTACAGAACTAAGATCTGTTATTGCGATCTTCCCGTGTTACCAGGAAGACTAAATACGTCTTAAAGTGAAATAATTTGCTTGTTTGCGCTGTAAAGTGTTACCATGTTCACCAGAGAGACTAAATTGTCTTGAATGAAATAATTTCTTGTAAGCTGCGTAAAATCATATTGGGTTCAACCTATACCTAAAAAGGACAGAAAACATCGCAATATGGAAAGTGGGAAAAAAGAACGTAATCGCTTTAGCGAAGAATGCATCCTGTTATCGAACACCGCGAACATCCTAACAAAATCTGAATACACAAACAACCTATATCTGCTGAGCGCCACTAACTTCATCGGACCTACTCATTTGCCCGACCCTACTAAGACCGCACCTAAATCGAAGAAAGAAGGCAAAGTGAGACTAATTAGCTTGACGAAGACAGCAGAAATGACACCCCAAAGGCATGAATACTATGTGGCGAAGATTTGAAAGGAATTATTCGTAGTGAGGCTCTTCCAACCTGGCTCAAGACTATCTCCAACCTGGTCAAAGCCCTCTTGTAGGCCCAGAACAATGTGCTAAAAACGTTTGATGAAATCATGAAACAAAATTAGAAAATACCGCAACATAGACAGGAATGGAGCAGAGCGCCGGAAGATGGTGTTGCGGACAGGCGAAAATCCGTTAATCGGGTGTTTATGGCAATCTACGGTAAGTAAGTAAGTAAGTACAGACAGCATGGACGTTGTTGCCAGGACTTACGTTTTTGTAACCAAACTGGTTTTTCGAAATGATTCGACTTCATGCACAACTGGGTTTCTGTTGGTGAAGCCATTGATTCTAACCACTGCAGTCAAACAATTCCATTTAAACGGTCAAAAAGTAATGAATTTGAAAAATTTGTTATACGCTGCTAGGTTTTCTGCCTCCTTTCAAAGGAAGAAAAATCATGATGTCATATCTACATACATACATAATTGGTCATTATAAGCCTTTAGTCAGGATTACAACCTAGCTTCACAGACCGCTGATGTTGTGTGTGTTAATTTTATACATGGGTGGTGGCACCTTTAGTTAAAATTCGATTCCGAACGACAGTTTTTTAAGAAACTTTTCAAGGCAATTTTATTTACTCTTAGAGTTTTTGCCAGAAATCTGCTGAGAGGAAGTCGCCGCTGAAATATTTTTTCATATTTTCGTTTTGATGTCTGACCAGGAGTTTGAACCATGTCCTTACGTCTAATAATTCAACACACTACCTACTAGACTATGGCGAATTTTTGATTCTATCTTTTGCTGTCAATAATTAATTAACATGGGTCGGTCGTAGAAGATCTTTAAATGGAATAATTTTAACGTAGTATTGGAAATGATATTGAAATTTTGGGAATGAAATGAATTGCTACTGGATACACTATTTTAATAGATTTGTTTGCTTTTTTTTATTTCTGTTGCAAGGTAGATATCATATCTTCACCTTTATGCCGGTATACGCGTACATACGTATTATGCTGAATATAACACTCAGAGGCATGTGCTATAAATATTTAAAAGAAAATTTCATTACTTGAGCCTGATAAATTTCATTGTCCTCTACTGTGTGACCACAACTCATTTAGGTTTCTTGAACAAACAACAACAGAAAAAAATTTCACTTAAACTTCTCATGAAGTAAGTTTTTCAACGATAATTTATGACTTGGATTAGATTTTTTTTTCCTTTCTCTTCTCTTTCTCTTTATTAATAAAAAGAAATAGAAACAGAAAAAAGGAAAAAGGAAAAATAAACACTCAAATAAAAGTCTCCAACTCCCTGATGACAACAGCATTGTCGTTCAGGCCTAAGCAAAGATGTTTTGAAAATATTCTTTATGAGAGTATGGCCAATGGAAGGAATGATTGAATGGTGTGATGATGATTCATTGAAATATAATTCTGATAAATGTTTTCAACAATTACTATTATGAAAACAACAACAACAACAACAACAAGAACTGAAGAAATAATTTTGTTTCATAAACTTTAACTACACAATGCCAGAAAGAACAAAAAAGAAGAAAAAAAGAAAAATGAATTCGTTTTTTTTTCTTTTTTTTTTTTTTGTATTTCACACAGCTTATGAGTCTCTGCTACAATACTGTGCAGTTCATAAAACATGGCACAATCTTTAATAATTTTGTTGTTTTCTTTTCTTTTTTTGCTTTTTATTCATCAACACAATACCAACAACATAACATAACTTATCCAGCTTTAAATTGATATTCTTCATTAGGGTAGTAACATTTCTTCTTTCTTTTTGTTTTTCCGTTTTTTTTTTTGTAATTTTTTTAAATCCCTCTGGGAGGCAGGGTAAAAGCAAGAAAAAAGAAAAAACTTACCAACCAAAGGTTCCTTTGGCATGAAACAAGACGTTTTTAGGCTTTTTTTTGCCAACAAACCAAAAACAACAGCAACTGAGCTGATTTTCAAAATTATATTAAAAATTTATTTCTACGCTTGTTTTTGTGTGTATGTGTGTGTGTGTAGAAAATCTTTTGTTTCTTACCACAACAACTACAAAAAAAATTCACTTTTTTTGCTTTTAAAGCCTTCAGTAATAACAAAAAACAGTGTGTGTGTGTGAGAGAGACAGAGAGAGGGAAACAAGAGTGAGAGAGTGAAAAAGTAACAAAATCCTTGTGATGAATTTGTATTTTTTGTCTCGCATTTTGTTTTTTTTTTTCTTATGCATCACTTTCAACATTTTGATTAATGATGCATTTAAAACAGACGTAGTTTTAAGCAGTTTTTTTTCTATAATTTTTTCTGTTAAAATGATTTTTTATTTTTCTTTTTCCTCCTTTTTTTTCTGTCAATATTAAAATGTGTTCTCTGTGTACGTGTTAATCTTTTTCGACTGTTTTTAAGTGAATTAAAAACGAAATGATGATTTTTCATTGTCAGCATGGATTAAAATCATGATTATAGTGTATGTACTATTATACTTTACCTATGCTTCGCTTTTCTTCTCTTATTTCTTCCATTTTCTATTTTAATTTTACATTTTTTTTGTTTTAGTTTCATGCCAATATGTCTTTGGCTCTCAAATTTCAGAAGCTTGCTTATATCACATAGCAAATGTTCAATTGAAGTAATAGTACTGCACTCGGTATATTATATTCATGTAATTACAATTCTCTTACAGTGAGCGTCAAAAGAAATTGTACATTAAAAAATACATACATTAATAAATTACCGTTATTTTTATTTTGAAATTGTCTCATTGCCAGCTTTCATTACTCAAACACAAAAAAAAAAATTCAAAATATTATCAAATTTTTTTCGTGCACTCTCCTTAAGTGGTAAAAGTTGAGTTTGGTGATTGATTAGAATTTTTCCCTTAGTGTAAAGAATCTTTTGACGCTCACTGTATATGTGTTCGAACTAGCTGTAAAGTGTATTCATTTAAATATTCGAAGAACTTTATTAAAATCTTAAAAAAATATTTCATTTCAAGCCTATCTGCTTAAAAGTATTCACTTTCCCGCCTAGTATACTTAAGGTAAAATCTTTTTCTTTCTCTTGAAGACTCCTCTCATTTTTTCACTTTGTTTATGGAATTATTATCTGTTGTCATTACTTACAATTGGAAGTCGGCGTAGGCTAGTAGTAGTGTGTTGGCTTATCAGACGAAAGGTCGCGGTTTAAATCCCCGGTCAGACATCAAAACTGAAATATGAAAGAATATTTCATCGGGCGACTTCCTCTCAGCAGATTTCTGGCAAAAGCTCTGAGAATAAATAAAATTGCCATGAAAAGTTCCTCAGATATCTGTCATTCGGAGTCGACTTTAAACTGTAGGTCTAGCCACTCATGTATAAAATTACCACACACAACATAAGTGGTGTGAAAAGCTAGGTCGTAATCCTGACTGAAGGATTGTAATGGCCAATTATGTATGTATGTGATTACTTACAGTGAGCGCTAAAAGAAACCGTACACTATGGATAAAATTCCAACAATCACCAAACTCAACTTTTACCACATAAGGAGAGTGATCGAAAAAATTTGACAATATTTTGAAATTTTTTTTCCAATTTTAAAACAATGAAACAATTTTAAAATAAAAATAACGGTAATTTTTTTAATGTAAAAATTTTTTTTTAATGTACAGTTTCTTTTGACGCTCACTGTATTTTATTGCAATTGCTTTATTTATATATATTCTAACGATAAACGTTCGAAACTTAAATTTAATTTTATAAGTCAAGATTTGCTCAATTCTATTCAAAAATATTTTTACCTCTTTATGGCTGACTATTCATACTTTCCATATTTGAAGAGATAAACAGCATCCAAAGTGCAATTACTAACAGATGGCGCTACTAGTATTAAATTAGTTTTTAATCAACTCATCACATTTCACATCTTCTTTGACAAACAATTTTCGACTTTTTTATATGTGCGATGAAAGTATCGTTAATCGTAACTGTATTCGGTTAAGCTAAAGATCGTTTCTATTTAAAATTACTTCTTCATTTTTTCTATAAAGCAATCGGCCATATTTGTTTTTGTTTTTGTTTTTGTTCATATTAATATTAAGAATTTGCCGTAGAGGAGGAGCTTGTTACACTCTTTTATGTCGATTTTAAGCGACAAATTTGATTTTTTATTGGAAATTTTTAATTTTTAGTTTCACAGTTATTGCCACAAAGCTTCTGACTGATAATTGACGTAGAAATATTCTTTCATATTTGATTTCATTGATATCTCAGCTGGGATTTAAAGCACGGGTTAGCGTCTAATAAGCCAATACACTATGTACTATGCAACGGCGACTTTAGTAGGTCAAACTTTCATGCAAACAGTATAGATATCGCTAGGCTTGCGTTGGATTTTCATTCATGCTAAGAAAGATTGCGTAAGAAAATGTCGAGAAGTTAGCATATCTGATTTAAAAAATAAGCACACAATATTGCCATCTCCAGCTGCTGCTGGGCTGTTTAAAAAATTACCGTTATTCAGAATAAACGAGGAATAAATTGATGTCTGATGTCACTACAGGCCTTAAAACAGTATTATAACCTAACTTCCCAAACCACCCTGGTTGTGTTTCTTAATTTTCTACATGAGTGGAGGGATCTACAATTTAATGTCGACTCCGAATGACAGATTTTTAAGAAACTGCCGGACATTGCTGCACATGTGAGCGACATTATTTCACTTTCCCAATAGACTAGGCGGGATGTAAAAAAATTTATCACTTGTTATCATTGATTTGAGTTGGTATTTGTATAGTTTTTCTGTTTTTAAGAAAATTTTACACAAAAATCAATAAATTTTCTTGCGTTCAATAGAAAATTGAAATTCAAATTCTAATTCCCATAGTCGTACTTTTTCATAATGGGATGCCTACTCTTCATATGAAACTTCCCTATCAGAAACTTTTCATGGCTTTGAATATCTAAGCACATCATTTTGTTTTTTTATTCGATTTTTTTTTCATTGTTTTTTGTTGTTATTTTATAAAACTGATCGAATGTGAAATAAAAATTTTGATGCATTTCTCACGTTCTCAATGCTTTAGCAGCACATCCTTTAATAAAAAAATAAAAAAAAACAAGATGAAATGAAAACAAAAAAAGAAGAAACAAAATTTAAATGCATGACATGTCCTTAAAAGCACGTTTGCTGGCATGTCATGCATGTACGTAAACCATATGAACTCTTCATTCCTCTTACCAATACTTCGGTGGCTCTTCAGATATCAAAAGAAATTCCTTTTTGCATTTCTATGCCAATACATACACAAAAGTGTTGTTATCCTTTGACAATATTTTTTTTATTTTTAAGATACAGCACAACAACAACAGCAATAGCAATGAAGAGTATATAAATCAGTGTATGAACAAGAGGAGGACACAATATAAAATATTTCCTTCCGTCTTGCATGAAAAAACGAAAAATATGCTTCTCTAGAAAGGATTCTTTCCTTCAATAGGAGAATAAGATGCCAGAATAGCAATATTATGCATAACAAAAGCTTATAACGCTTAGGAAACAAGAAAAAAATCAGAATGAAACTAGGAAACATGACATGCGAAAGACAAAAAATTGAAAGGAAAAGAAAGAAAGGAAACTCTGGTGTTAGAAAAATTTCTTGTTCCCTATTTGAATATTTTCTTTAACTACTGAAAAGCATTAAATGGGCGTCATAATAAATGTTATGCCAGAGAATGTGTTTCGAACAACAACAAATCATATCCAACCGAGTCAATCATATGCAAATTATTTCGATTTCTTAGACGATATTCATATGCAAATGAGCCTGAGCCAAACAGCGAAATCTTAATTTTTAATTAGAATTATAATTGACACACATACACGCACACACGCACACACACTCACATCTACTCGTATGGGACATGGAAATAGGCCACACATATCACACTGTTGTCAACAATCTTTCATAAAAGCCTTGCCCTCAAAAATTTACAAGCATTTTATCGATTAATATTCTCAATTCAATTTTATTTCACTTAATTTTAAAGAATTTTCATTAAAAATGATTGGAAGAATGAAAATTATTTTCAAATTAAATTTCATTTTTTCACAAAACACACTTCAAATGCTTGTCTGGGCTTCAAATACTGGTTGGGGGGGGAGGTAAATGATTGTCAAGCTGATTGTGCTTTCAGTGACTATTTACCGTTGTAATGAAACGGAAACGTACGTGATCTACATGACAAGTAACATATTGTTGTTGCTGTTGTTGTAGTTGCTGTCAAAAATAGATTTTTTTTGTTGTAAAAATTTTAAATTCTTGTAAAAAGGAAAACTTTGTAATGTTGTAACAAGAATCCGTTATTGTTGTTGTTAAATGTTGTTGTTTTTATTGTTATTGTATTCGATACTCTCTCTCTCTCTAACAAGGGTTAATTTATTTCCTTCTAATCATTGCCAGTCCGTAATTTCTCTTCTTTCCCACTTTTTTTTGTTTTTGGGTATGAGACCCAAGCATAATTTGCATTTAATTTTTATTTAATTTTCCTGCCGTTTACGATACTTTTTTTTTAATATTTTTTTAATAATTCTGTTGCTTGCATGCTTCCTGTCAATGTTAAATGTTTGGTGTAGCTAGCAGCACCCTATCTGTGACAGAAGATACTTTTTCTCTTTGATATCTGATTTGCATGAATTTTTTTTGTTTTATTAAAGGCTGATGTTTATTTAAGTTTCAGAATAGAATTTGAATATACAGTGTGCGTCAAAACAAACTATACGCTAAGGATAAAATTCTAACACTCACCAAAGTCAGCTTTTAACACTTAAGGAGACAATATTTCGAATTTTTTTTAAACCGGCAATGGAAACAATTTTAAAATAAATATAACGGTACTTTATTAATGTATATTTTTTAATATAAGATTTCTTTTGACGATCACTGTATGTACCACAAATTGTCAATAGAAGCAATGGTTAGTAGATCTAATGGTGAGGACACAACAAGCCCACTTGATGAGTTAAGTGAATGCCGATAGGCATGAGACCTTTGGTTGGTCGTCTTTACATCGACCTACATTTCCATCATATTTAATTTAACATATAATCCTTTGTCATTAGATGCAACCTAATGTTATGCTTAAAGGCATTAGAACCATTAACTTTTCCATTGGCTTCCTTTTAGTCAGCCTACTTGCATGCCTATAAAACAAAGAAAGTTTTTCGAAGGAAACCCGTACATGTCCTTGTGGTACATTTATCCTAGTTATACAGACCAATTACTAACTACATTCATTAAGTTCCTATGCGGTTCACTTACTTATGTCCGTAATTGTTCATTATAATTCATTAGCCAAACCTACAACCTATTTTCTCTCATCATCCATGTTGTGTTTGTTAAATTTATCCATGAATAGTGCCATCTACACTTTTAAGTCGACTGTGAACGTTTGATCTAAGAGAAATACTTCACGCCAATTTTGTTTTACTCTCAGAGTTGTTGTCAGAGAATTGCTGTTCAAGATAGCTGTAGGTTTGAACCACGGCCTTACCTATAACAAGTCGACATACTACCTACTAGACTACGGCGACTTCACCAAAGAGTCATTGCTGCAGTTGTAAGATGGATTGAGAAGCAGTGTTTAAAGGATCACTCTCTTATAACTGGTAACTAAATGAGAAGCTTTGGTTTATTGATTACATCCACTGATATCTGATTCTTTACATGGCAGTAGTTTGAATATTTTATTGCTGTCGACTATTGTCGCAACTCGTTCCTTAAGTGCAATACTAAAGTAACGTGAGCATTGAAAATCTTTAGCACTAAATCAACCTACTAGGTTTAGGTTCTTAGGTTAGAGGACTTGTGTTTGCCATTAAGACAAGTACAATAATCGGAGATCAAATTGGCGCATTGTCTGATGTCCTAAAGGGGAGGGGATAATAGAGGAAATAGGGAAAAGGAGAGGAAGTAGGATGGGGAGAAATCCACCTACTAAATTGACATTCAAAATCATAAAAGAGAGTTCAAGCTTGCCTTTACATTTGATCATCATTTGCCAAGAAATTTACCAGCATCATCATGTAATTGTAAATGGCTTTGGTCAACTGTAGTGTTGCCAATTACCTTAAATCTGATCTTAGGCCAATTTAGGGTGAAGTTGACTTTAAAAAGAGTTCCAAAACTATGGGCAAGTACAGTATATATCTTGTAAGTTCTTGTCCAGATTATTTCAGTTTCAAAACAGAGAAATTGTTGGAAATCTCTTCCTTCTAAATATCGATTAAATTGAATGGGCAAAGGACGTGAACAGAAATTCATTCTTGTTGTCTGGTGTAATTATAAAATTAACTGGATTTTCACCACCCAAGGCAAATGTCTTAACATTAATAGAATAATTGTGTGAAAAACATTTATCTTGTCATTTGATAGTTGTCAGTCGTAGATGACTTAATTAGTCTTGTGATGAGTTAATTAATGAACTTCATGCACTTCATGAGAATGTTGTTAACCACAGTGGTGTTATATAATACCTATCACTCCTAGCTTAGTTTTCTTTGCATTTAAAAGAAAGAAAATAAATTTTGTTCGTTTCAAACGCATTTTAACAATCATGGCTAAGACTTGCTTCGATCGTTATAACAGGATTATGAAAATCACCCGCTTGATGTCAGCAATTTGCGGAGCCGATATTATGAATCCAAAATACAAAATGTCACCATTAACATGGCTTGTAATAGTAGCCATAAATGCCTTCTACTGTTGTACCATTTACACCATGTATGTGGGCCTAGTCATTGAAGGCGACTGGAAACTATTACTGCAGTCATTAAGCTTAGTGGGCAGTGCAGTGCAGGTAAGTAGCACACTCACACTCATGAGGAAAAAAAAATTGTTGTCAACGAATTAATATCTTCTGGCAGGGCTACAGCAAGCTGATATCATCTATTTATCGACGCTTGATTATGATCCAAATGGACGCATACTTAACCAAAGTTTATAAAGAGCATCAGGAATTGGATTATGCCTACCGGCAGGTGCTACAGTATCGCATTGATTTGACTTCGAAAATCTTAAAAATGGTCTTATGGATGTACATCATTGGCGGTAGCATTATTCTTTTATTTCCCTTTATCTACGGTGCTCTCTATGGCCAGAAGTTGTTTGTCATGCAATTCCTATTGCCTGGCATAGATCCTAATACCGATACTGGCTATATATTGCATAACGGTTTTCATATTTTCCTTATTTGTTTGGGTGCCTTTGGTAATTTTGCTGGGGACATGTTCATTTTTATTTTCATCATAAATATACCGTTACTGAAGGATTTATTGAAAATTAAATGCGAAAAACTAAGTCACGTGGCTTTGGCAACACACGACTTTCGAAAATCAATGCCCATGTTAAAGGAGATTATCAAATGGCATCAGAATTATTGCAAGTAAGTTGACAAAGAATTTAGCAAAGCATCCCCAAAGTAAAATTAAGCCTTTATCTCTGCAGATATATTAATCAAGTTGAAGACGTCTATTATGGTGTAATATTCGTACATAATTTTTACCTCTGTTGTAAGCATTTGTTGCACTTTGTTTTCAATTTTTATACGCAGTTGGCCAGCTGCCTTTGCCTATTTGGTTTACAGCTGTGTCATGTTATATGCCTACTGTGGTCTTGGTCACTTGGTGGAAATATCGGTAAAATTCTAAACATAGTTCTATTCCGTTTGGATATAAAATAAATGCGTTTTGAATTTCAGAATGACGAGGTAGTGAATGTGATTTACGGCGATTGTTTGTGGTATGAGTTATCGGTGCCCGAACAAAAATTGGTGCTTTTAATGATGCGCAAATCACAGAATCCCATAAATTTAACGGTTGGCCAGATAATGCCTTTGTCCATGAGCACGGCATTACAGTTGACCAAGGCCATTTACAGTTACATGATGATGCTGGTGAATTTCCTGGCAAATGATGATGAGTTGTAAAGGAGAGCTTGAACTTTCTTTCATGATTTGGAATGTTAATTTATTGGATAGATTTTTTGTTTTCCTACTTCCTCTCCTTTTTCCTTATCTCTTTTATTATCCCTTCTCCTTTAGGACGTCGTACAATGGGTCAATTTGACCTACGAGTGTTGTAGTTGTCTCAATGTCAAGTACACGTCCTCTAACCTAGAAACCTAAAACTAGTGGCTAGATTTAGTAGTAAAGATTTTCAACGTTCACGTTAATTTAGTATTGCACGTATCGAACAAGTTTCGAGGATAGTTGGCAGAAATAAAGCATGTAAACTATTGTAACGTAAACTACTGTCAGGTAAAAAGTCTGATACTAGCGAATGTAACTGGTAGGGCAAAGCTTCTCATCGGTTTAAGTAGTCAAACTCAGAGTGATCCTCAAACACTTCTGCTCAAAACATCATACAATTACATGCGTTGGCTCTTTGGTGAAGGTAGGTAGGTTGAAGTGGCAGTTGGAATCATAGAGATCCATTGTGACTCCACTGGTAAATGCAGTTCCTGTACTGTCCGATTTCCATCAAGCTGAGCAAGAAGTTGATCAGCGCAAGGGTTTTGCAATAAAAGCACGACTACCGTGCGCTGGAAAACCAGCCCGAAAGTTTCATTAGCGAAGCTATATACTTGACATCAATGGTCCGTGGCTCAGGCCCCAGCTCAGATATCTCATTCAAAATGAAATATGAACAAATATTTCTTTCGGTATCTTTCTCTCAGGAGTCTGCTGGCAAAAACTCAGAGAGTAAATAAAATTGCCATGAAAAATTTCTTAAAAACCTGTCGTTCGAAGACGACTTTAAACTGTAGGTCTCGCCAATAATGTATACAAATTAACAAATAAAACATGGGTGGTGTAGGAATCTAGGTTTTAATCCCAACTAACTGCAAATTGTATCCCATTGTCCTACTGTGTTTAGTAAAAATCAATTAGACCCAGATCAACAAGTTGCCGAATTATTATGCGGCACACAAATGTCACAAAGGTCACACACACTGTGTTGACGTTGACAAGAGCAACGATCCCTAAAACTCATCTTAATTGCAAACAAATAAAGAGAAGAAGAAAGAAAAAAATTGCAATTAAATGCATCCCTCTCTAAACGGCACAAAGCATCCAATCTTTGTTCATATAAATACACACAAGAGTGCACACAGTCAGGGGTGTTTTCTTAATTGATTTTTATTGGCATAAATTTAATTGGTTTTCTAACGTTGTATGGATATCCCCCTATTGTGTTGACTAATGATTAGCACTTATAGGATTTCATCAATAAATTCTATTCAATAATTATTGAATTTTTGTTGTTGTTGTTGTTGTTATTATTATTGTCAACACTACTCTCACTTTCTACATTGCCAGTGTCATTTATTGTTTTGCAAATTTTCTTTGTTTGTGTAGACAGTGAAGAGAAACAATGGAGGATTGAATTTGAAAACAAAAAAAAAGAAGAGAGAAGTTATGCAATTGTGTCTGTATGTGTTAGAAAGTTCAATAAAGGTGTTGTTTGAGGTGTTTTGTTCATTTTGTTGTTTAAATTTATGAAAGAAAGAAAATCAATTTTTGAGGGATGTTTCTGTAGTTGTAGTTGTTGTTGTTGTTGTTGTTCTTGTTTTTCTGGAGTATTTTCATGTATCCTAGAGACAATAAATAGTCCCTTCAGTTTAACAAATAGTCCTACAAAAGAGAGACAACAGAGAGTTGTAACACGAAAGGTAAGAGAGCAAACATGCGTAAGTAAATAGAATTGTTTTCGTTTTCTATTGTTTTTGTTTTTGTTGTTGTTTTTGCACCGAGTCAAATCATTAAAAATTGATTTGAAAATGATTTGCAAAATTGCGAATCGATTTGTCAACAATTGGCAAATTATCGGTTTTTGTTTACTTTTGTTCCTAACAAATCTCTGGTAACAACAACAATAATAATAAAGACAACAAAGAGAGTGACATTCTTTTTTATTGTCCTCTTTTGTTTATTTACAATTGTAATGAGGTGGGAATAATTGACTTTAATTGTTATTTTATTTTGTCGCAGGCAGTAAATAAACAAATTTTTTATTTAAAGTGAAGTGATTTAGAAGCGATTTAAGATTACATTGAGAAGGAAGGGTAATTTAAACCTTAATAGAGATGGGCAATTAGAAGAACTAAGTGTATATGACAGGAAAGATGTCTGTGAAGAAAGTTATATACGCTTACATAAACATAATTGGTCATTACAACCCTTTAGCTAGGATTATGACCTAGTTTCTCACACGAGACAAGTTCAAAGTGCAATGTTAATTACCTCCCATGCGCTGTTTTCAAATCATTTCAATACAGACTACCGATAATAATTAATCAGAAAAGAAATAATTAAAGAAGAAGGATTACAGTTATTCAAAGATCAAAGAACGCGTACTAATCATTTAGCGGCTAGACCTGGATAGTCTTAAAGAGAATTGAGTGACATTTTGTCAGAGATGTCTTCACAACTTCTACATTTTCTCCGAATGTGTGCTACTGCCTAGTGAGACGTATGCGCTGTAAGTAGTTTGGAAAGATAGTTTCAGTATTCTGTTCTTGTCATAAAGAGGCGAGAAAGCTCTTAAAATAGCACAGGGAGACTATTCTACTTTTTCTTTGCCCTTACGAAGAAGGTGCCTCTCCATTTGACGACAGCAAGGAAGGAGGGATAATGTATGCCCCAGAACTAGGTTAAAATACTGGCACTCAAATTACTGAAACTTTTCATTTCATTTTTGATTTGGACTACTAAGGTCGATACGCTAATAGGTGACGCGAGAGCCCTGATAGTAGTTTTACGTCGATTCCCCAGCATTTCTACATGTTAAAAAATAAAAAAAATACAGTCTCCCAGTAATCTGAAGAATGCTGCAGAGTTGGCAAATACCAACCTCCACAACTGATATGATCTTGAATGCAACTGGAGTACTAGAAGCTGCAGAAATCTCATCTCTTCGTAGTACAACTGTTCAGGAAAAAATGCTTTAGCGTATCCCGTATAATAAAGGTTTCGGAAGGCTATAACTGTAATAGAGACGGCTGCCTTCAGATCCTAACAGAGACAGATGTCTTAATGTACGATTTTGGCCATGGAAAGATTGCTAATAGAAGGCCAATGCTTACAGGTTAATAGCACTTTGGGCCAAAAATCTATGCCCATGTTAAAAGAGATTATCAAATGGCATCAGAATTATTGCAAGTAAGTTGACAAAGAATTTAGCAAAGCATTCCCAAAGTACATTTAAGCCTTTATCTCTGCAGATATATTAATCAAGTTGAAGACGTCTATTATGGTGTTATAATGTCGTGCAAAATTGTTACCTCTGTTGTAAGCTTTGTTGCACTATTGTTTTCAAATTTTCTATCGCGTTGCCGCTGCCTTTGCCTATTGGTTTAAGCTTGTTCATGCTGTATGCTCTGATGGTCTTGGTCACTTGGTGGAAACTTCGTAAATTCTGTAACATGGTTTAGTCTTCTTGAATATAAAATAAATGCGTTTTGAATTTCAGAATGACGAGGTAGTGAATGTGATTTACGGCGTTAAATGCTAAAATGTGAAGATCAATTGTGAGTAGGCGTTACAATGATTTTAGAAGCAGTATGTGGACAAGTTCTGCAAACATTAGATACATATTAGTCATAACATAAGTCAGGATTACGGCAGGTCTTCAGATGAGAAGGCGAAGTATCTTTTATTGATGCTTAGCCAAACTACACAGACCAGTTATAAAAAATAAATCTGATCGCTGAAGCGCTAGGCATTCATAAAATTGACTGTCGATTCATTTAGATGAGCGGTATTGATTACTGTATACAGTGAGCGTCAAAAGAAACTGTACACTGTGGATAAAATTCTAACAATCATCAAACTTAACTTTTACCACATAAGGAGAGTGCACAAAAAAATTTGACAAATATTTTGAAATTTTTTTGTAATTTTTTTTTGTTTCAATTTTAAATACTTGCATTGATACAATTTTAAAATAAAGATAACGGTAATTTATTTTCATATATTTTTAATTAACAGTTTCTTTTGACGCTCACTGTATATAAGCGGAATAAATATGTTTGAGAGAAAAATGGTTCTTTCAAATTAAGAGTTTGAAGTTGCAATCATAATGAAGTAAGTGTTCTGTTCTATGTTACAGACGAATGGAGCAAGGTTGACATTAAATGGAAGATTCCTTATAGTTTAGGCGTATTACAAGGAGTTACGAATCTTTCTTTTTTTTTGGACTGGATATCTATAATTCATAAGAAAACTTGAATTTGAAATTTAATATCTGAGAAGTATTTTTTGCATTATTCTTACACTCAAGAAATTTTCAATGACAGAAGTCTACTCCTCTAATAAATTTCTAATTTTTTGAAGATAATTTCGAATAAAAAGAAATTCTCAAAATAATTCCTTTATTTTTCTGAGATTATCTACAAGGATGTTTTATATCGCTGATGTTTTCATTTTTCTTTTTCTCCTACTTTGTAACGAGACTTTTGGGAATACGTATTGGATTGTTGCGCGGCAGAAACCAATTTCGAAATGCTTTTTTTCTACTGCCGACCATAATAGAAATTGTTTTCTCATAATTTGAGGTAAAAGAAAAACTTTTGCAAATAAATAATAATTTGTAAGCGAAATAAAATGAAAATGATGACGAAAAAAAAGAAGAAAATTTTGGAGGCTTTAAAATTTAAAAATTTAAAAATTTAAAAATTTTTTGTTTCATATCCCATGGAGTTCTTTTTCATTTGTACCCCCTGCTTTAGGCTATCAATCCTATCGAACATTAATTACGTTCAAGGTAAGAACACATTAGCAGATGAAGATGAGAAGAAAATGAAGATGGAAAAAGAAAGAAAATTTAAGAAACTATGATGCTACGTAATGAGCCAATTTGTATGCAATTCGCTGTTACAATATTGGAAATCTTTTTTATTTTTTATGAAAATCCTCTTCATTGCTTTGATTTTCATTTTTTTTTTTTGTTTTTTTAATTTCCATCTACAACTGTCTGATTGTCTACAATTAATCCCCGGGAATGTTTCAGCAACTCTACTCTATGCCTTCAACGTTTCTCAATACCGCAATGAAAATAATAACAAAAAAAAAAAAGAGAAAACCGTTATCAATATTTATGGACAGAAATTACAGTTTAATTGCTTTTCGAACTAAAAATAAAGAAAACAATACAAAAAGAAGGACAGAAAAAAGAAAGTTCCTGAAAAGAAAAACAAAAAAAAATGTATTCCAAGCTGAACTGTAACAATTTAAAGAAGATTAGTTGTATGGCGCCAAAGTATGGCAGAATAAATTGTAAAAGGGGTGAGGGGAGAGGTAAATGACTTGCAACAGATTAAATCTATACACGCCCAGCTAACAGCCAACCCAACCATTCTCCTTCTCTAGCTGGTATAATTACAATAAACGAAGGTGTAGTAAGAAAGAACAAAGAGTGTCCAAATGATTGTGTAGCAGCCAATAGCCAATATTAAAACTCTTCAAAGGTAATAAAGCACACTTCTCTTCACTGCAACCACATCCACCCCCCCGACTTACTCTTGCCCATATTGACTTTGAAAAAATATTACAATTTGAATAAGATTAGCGTGTAAAATTAAGCCACAATAAGACCATATTGACAGGTATTTATGTATGCATAGAGATATTAATGAGAACACACCACACCGTCTTATGGTAGCACAGAGGGAGAGTAGGATTTCCATTTCCATTTTACTTACAACTACTGCTGTTGTTTGGTGGAAGCGTTAAAAGAAATTAAAATGAAATTTAAGTCTTAAGAAGCAATCTTAATAGCCAGCTTTGCAAGGCTTTGTAGCCTTGGACATAAACACAAATACGCCCACACGTTAAGATAAAAATTTGAACATTTCAACATTAATTTCGTTTCTATAACAAGAATAATTTACCACCCACCTGGTAGCACCCCATAATTGGAAATTTAAAAAGAGATATTAAATCCATTGCATGTGTTTTGAATAGCAGAGAATGGATTTTTGATAAAAAATTTGAAAAGTTTTTTGTGGAATCTTGGTGAACAACATATAACAAATAAAATCCTTGCTTAGCTTACTTATTAATTGGTCAGATATAACCTAGTTTCGCACCTATTTCATATTGTTAACTTTTAGCCGCAAGTGGTGGGACCCTACAATTTAAAGTCGACCTCTGAACGACAGATTTTTTTTGAGAAACTTTTCGGGACAATTTTTATTTACTTTCGGATTTTTGACCAGAACAGCTGTTGAGAGTAAGCCAGCGAAGAAATATTTTTTCATTTGTTAGAAGATGTCTGAGCTGGGATTTAAGCCACGGCCTCAATGCTATAAGCCAACAAATGCTTAGTAGACTACGCGACATACAGTGAGCGCCAAAAGAAACTGTACACTATGGATATAATTCTAACAACACCAAACTCAAGGAGAGTGCCGAAAAAATTTGACATATTTTGAAATTTTTTTTGTAATTTTTTTGTTTGTTTCAATTCTAAAAAACTGACAATGAAACAATTTTAAAAAAAAAGTAACGGCATTTTATTATATGCATAATTTTTTTTTTCAATGTACAGTCACTTTGACGCTCACTGTATATTCAGATTTTAATATCCACATACATTAGGCTGAAGAAAAAGGTTTCAGTTACCTCTGCAGACCGCTGTTTCGTAAGTTCGAGCTTTCTGGAATAGTTAATCGAAGCTTAGCTTGTAACTAAGCAGGTTGCAAACTGCCAAACAGCCATGCAGTTATGCACCAGCTTTCTAATGAAGAAGATCTTGTTTCGGTACTTACAATACATTATGGCATAAGGGAGACAAGCTTTACACTTGGGCAGACCTATGTGCAACTACACAAGCCGCCGTGGTCTAGTGGGTAGTGTGTTGGCTTATTGGACGAAAGGCGGGATTCGAATCCCGGTCAGATATCAAAAAAACGAAATATGAGAAAATATTTCTTCGGCGGCTTCCTCTCAGCAGATTTCTGGCAAAACCTCTGAGAGTAAATAAAGTTTCTCATAAAAATCTGTCGTTCGAAGTCGACTTTAAACTGTAGGTCCCGCCACTCATGTATAAAAATTAACACACACAATATAAGTGGTGTGAGAAGCTAGGCCGTAATCCTGACTGAAGGGTTGTAATGGCCAATTATGTATGTATGTATGTATGTGTAACTATTGTTGCAGCTGTAATGAAAAAGAACGTTTGTAATGCATTTCTGTAACTATTCCTCTTGCTGGTTGATTCCTATCAAAGAGGAGATATTTTGTTTTCGTGGATCATTTAATCGATCAGGTTCGAAACTGGAGAAGTTTTTGTTTTTGTAAATAGTTTGTATTGAATGGTTACAAGTGTCATAAGGACTAACCTTGAGACTAATTTGCGAATTAAATCCGTTACGAGGCTTACTTAAACTAATCCATGTACCTAGATGCCGATAAGTATCATATATCGGAAAACTAAAGTACTTCTGTGACCTTTAGCCAGTGGTCTGTAGAATTACTAGCCACTTTTCATCGTTTGTAGCTTTTGCAAAAGTACATTCAGTATTAACACAGTGAATTATTGAAAACCGATGCTTTGATTTGATTTATTAATCCTTGGCAGTATTTGACTATCATTAAACAAGGTTTTTAACTAAGCAAGTGATTGGTTTAGTACGAATAATATTAGCATTTGTCGCTAGCTAAAGACAACGCTCTTTGTAAACATGTGTTGACCACAATGGAGAGGAACTTTGCTCATGTAGCACCACTTTGCCTTAAGAGGGGCCTTCAAATAAGCTTTCAATGTGTAATCTTCGTTGTTGAGTTTATAGTCTATGGAGGGATGTTATAGTGAAGGAGCTCTGTGCATAGATTGGATTCGAAGGGATTGATCCTCATAATTTTTAATTTATTCAGAGACCTTGATGAATAGCTTTTCGTATTTACAAGGCATCGTGTCAAAGTCCCAGTCAGTACTTAAGTCGATCAATATACAAAAACATTTGTATTATAGCCTTGGGAAACTCCATATTCTTACCCGAATAGTACCTCAAGTATTAATCCTCAAAATTGTGGCATTGGTTCCAGCAGAATACCTATTTATCTCTCAAAATATCGTATCAATATTTTTAAACACCATGAATCAAGCTAAACCTTGATGTCTAAAATGGTGACGATGTCAATAATGACGGTTGTCATTGCTAATTATCAACAACAAACACTTGAGAGATGTTATTGAAAAAGCGTTTGTGTCTTGACGTTTTTTTTTTTCCATGACAACAGTCAGTCAGTATTTCTCATACTCCACCATTTGCCACCAATCACGAACTCATTCATTCGTTCATTATTTGAATGTAAATATTCGATTAGGGAAGGAAAAATAAACAACAATAATAACAAAAACATGTTTTTGGGAAAAGAAAACTAACAATCATTGAACAAATATCGATTCCATCCCCTTGATGTGTTATCATTAAGTGTCTGTGCGAGTGTGTGTAGATGTGGGAGTGTGAAACAGTGGGAGTAATATTATGAGATACAAAATTTAAATTGCAAATATTGTGCATACATATGTATGCATGTATGTGTGTATGTATGGTATGGTATGTGTGTGGAAGTTACCGTAATATTGGAAAAGTTAAATTATTGAAATTAGTTTCCTGTTGAGCATTTAATAAAAAAAAGCCTCTTTAATAGGCCTGTTTATAGGCAATTTTTATTAGATTTCAAATTTTATTATGTGTTTGCGTGTGTATGTGTTTGTGTGTGTGTGTGTTTATAACACATTTAACACAACATTTTTACCCTCGTTAAGTTATTTGTTGTTAATGTTAGTGTAGTTGTTATAGTTGCTGTAGCATGGCTGACTGATCGATATCCTTAAAGTACAAAACAAAAATAAAAAAAAACAAAAATTGTGAACAAAAAAAAAAAAAAACATGGATTCTCTACTTATGCTGCTATTACCCACAACCACCCACAGCAGTTTAACAATTTTTTTTCCAACACACAGCAAAACATCCCTTAAGTGTACACCTTCACCCCCCCTACGTCTGTTGCTGGCTGACGCATTAAGCCTCTATCAGACACACACGCAGTCAAACTCACGCTGGATTTCTATACCCATGTTTACCTCTATGAGAACACAGAGTAAAATTACAAAAAAAAAAAAAAAACAACAACAACAGCAAAATCATGCTCAAAAACTTGCTCATCCGTAAGGAACCATTAAACTTGTTTTCTTTATTTCGTTTTTTTCGTTTTTTCTCTCTTCTCTGCTGTTTTTTTTTCTTTATTTTTTTGAAAATCCATCATTGAAAAGCAAACTTTTCGTACAACAACCATGTTTGTTTCCATTTCGATTTAGTTGTTGTAATGCTATACTCGCTATTTTGTTGTTGTGCATGCCCGTTATTTTCTTTTTCGCTCCTCTTTTTATATCATTTTCCATATTTTTTTAACGATTTGAATGCTTTTTTCTTTCGTTGTAATTGTCTTTTTAGAGAATGAGAGAGAGAGAGAGAGAGAGCGAGAGTGAGAGAGTGAGGGAGTTAATGTTAGGCTGGGTGAGTGTATGGAAAGCTTTAGCACCCCTCAACTGGCCTGGGGTGGGTGGTTATACTAGCAACAATAACGTGTGGGTATGTTTTGAGCATTGTTTTGTATATCATCGTTGTTGTTATTGTTAATCGTAGAGGTGAGTTAGAGAAGTCAACTTCAAATTTCTTTTTTCATTTCTTTTCTGTTTTTTCTGTTTTTCATATAAAACTTAAGCAAGAACAACAAACTCTATAGTATTGTTAAGGTAGCTGTAATAGTAGTGGTAGTGGTAGTGGTAGTGGTAGCTGTTGTACATATTATAAGTAGTGGCGCTACTCTCTAACTACATCACTGTAAATTGTTCTCTCGCTGTTGTAGTTGTAGCTCTGTGTAGGAGATTTTTATCTCTGCATACACACAATGCATAAGCGAGTGTGTTTGGGTGTGTGTGTATGTGTTTGTTTTTTCAAAGTTGTTATTGAGTTTTGTATGGGCTTTTAAGTATTTTTGATTACATTTTCTCCCCCATATTTACGATATAAAAAGTTATCAAAAAAAAAAAAAAAAAAAAACAAAACAAAAAAAAAACCAGGAGAATAAATGCCTGAAAGAATATTTTTCTGTTTATAAAATCAGTTCGGTATGTATGGATGTATGTATGTATGTATGTTGTTAGTGGTAACAGTTGACTAGAGATTATTTGTTTACTTTTTTTTGTTTTGCTTTCTTTTTCTGCTGCTTTTTAATGAAAATATGAATTTATTGTGTTTTATTTTTTGTTTTTTTTTTATTTAAAGTTAGAGGAACGAATTTATTTATAAATTTAGAAAGCGGCCAGAATGGCAAAACCTGTGTTTCCATAGGCATTTTCATAGGAATTTAAAACAAAAACGCAATTCAATAATTTTCCTTTTTTTTGTGGAATTCTGAATAAACGTTTAATCGAATGGAATAAAATAAAGTCTTTCGATAAAAACCCCATTCAAAATAATGTTTTTTTTGTTAAAAAGAAGGTAAAAAAATATGATTTTAAAAAGGTGCACGCAGGTAATAGAAAATCAGCACAGTTCTTACTGCTTGAATCTGCTTAAAATAGGGAAATAATTTGGATTTAAAAATTTTAAGTTTCTAAATACATATATCATACAGTAAGCGTCAAAAGAACCATACATTAAAGAAATATACATTAATAAACTACCGTTATTTTATTTTAAAATTCTTTTCATTGCCAGTTTTTAAATTGGAACAAAAAAATTTAAAAAATTTCAAATATTGTAAAATTTTTTGGGCCTCGCCTTATAAATATTAAAACAAAACAAAAATACAAAAATACAAAAAATTGTCATTTTTTTCGGGAACTCTCTTATAAAATTGATCAAAATATTTTGAAATATTGTCAAAGTTTTTCGGGCGCTCTCCTTATAAAATTGATACAAAAACTACGAATATTGTCAATTTTTTGGGCACTCTCCTCTCTAAAAAAAATGTCGAAATTTTTTCAAATTTTTCGGCACTCTCCTTAAGTGATAAAAGTTGAGTTTGTTGTTTGTTAGAATTTTATATTTAGTGTACAGTTCTTTTGACGCCTACTGTACATACATACTACCATCCAAGTTGAATGAAATCATCGACATGCAGTTGGTCTCCTTATCGTACTGAAATAAGTGCCTTTTTTAAAAACTATGCTGCTATCATTGATTTTGTAAACTGTTTATTTGAAAACCTTTTTGTGACATTGTCAACACTAAATACTGTTTGTTAGTACCTACTTTATAAGAGAATTCCTATATTCAGCCCACAGCTAAGCTAATATAAACGTAACATGCATGTGCAATAGTTAAAATACTTGATTACGAACCTACGTAATTTTTCATTCAAAAATTTTAGAATTAAAATTTACAATCTCTCTCCAAACTCGAAATCCATCCCAGGGATCAATGTGACATTTGCTGCACTCGGGGAGAATAATTTAACAACAAACATCAATAGAAAAGTTAGGAAGCGCAACCTTTTAGAGATCACGTAAGACTTCAGAGTAAAGTTTATCTGTACGAATACCGTGCGCCTAACCTTCTCTAACTTGAACTGTACAATAAGGCAAAAGGAGTTAATGACACGAAGAATAGCAGAATATGCTGTCTTGGGTTGTCTGGACACTGGCACTACTATTCCAAAAAAAGTCAAAATAGAATTCGGGGTGCCACAAAGCAAAGACACCTTTCAAACCAAAAAATGTACAACAATTTGCGTACTTCAAGACTGGGTGTGTGACTAATTTCCCGATACTGGATTTGCATTGAACTTCTGAACTTCCCAAACTAATAGAGCGGCAAGTTGATATTTTAAAACTTCAGTTTGCAAAACAGATTTTTTCGGCAATTGCAAATGTAACGGTTGCCAACGAGCAAGGCAGAGGCATAAGATGTGCGTTTTTTGTAATTTCATGAAGTTGTTATGGGAAGATGGGCCTTATTGGTGTCGGAGACTTTAATTCTTAAAACCATTTCTGTTGTGTTCTTGGCAAAAACATAGTTTCCAATGTGATTAAAGTTTACAAATCATAATACGAATACACACGCACAACTCGAACACAGAAAGGAGTGGACATCGACTTCCCTAAATAACTCCCCATATTGCCTAAACTGTATGGATGAGATCGAAGATGTTAAAACCTGGAATTTTATGGGAGCTAATGCAGTTTGCGAATGGGCTGAGTTTATGCTGAACCCTGAAGGTTGGAGAAAAAGGCGAAATGGTTAATTAAAATGTGGAGAAAAGTTTATAAAGCTGATTCTGGAATGAAACGTTTGAA
Source organism: Sarcophaga bullata (assembly GCA_005959815.1). Taxonomy (NCBI): domain Eukaryota; kingdom Metazoa; phylum Arthropoda; class Insecta; order Diptera; family Sarcophagidae; genus Sarcophaga; species Sarcophaga bullata. The sequence continues at coordinate 428,461 of QOCX01000092.1, forward strand.
TCGAATGGAATAAAATAAAGTCTTTCGATTAAAAACCGCCATTCAAAATAATGTTTTTTTTGTTAAAAAGAAGGTACAAAAAGAAATATGATTATTAAAAAGGTGCACGAGGTAATAGAAAATCAGCACAGTTCTTACTGCTTTGAATCTGCTTAAAAAGTAGGGAAATATATTTGGATTTAAAAATTTGTATGTTGTCTTAAATAACATATACCATACAGTAAAGCGTCAAAAGAACATACATTAATCAAGAAATATTACATGTAATAAACTCGACCGTTATTGTTATTTTAAAATTCTTTCATTGCAGTTTTTTTAAATTGGAACCAAAAAAATTAAAAAATGTTCAAATATTGTGAAAATTGTTTTGGGCCTCCGCCTTATAAATATTTAAAACAAAACAAAAAGTACAAAAAATACAGAAAAATGTCATTTTTTTCGGGAAACTCCTCTTGATAGAAATTGATCAAAATATTTTTGAAATATTGTCAAAGTTTTTCGGGCCCGCTCTCCCTTATAAAATTGATAGCAATAAACTACCGAATACTTTCATTTTTTGGGCCACTCTCCTCCTCTAGAAAAAATTTCGAAATTTTTTCAAATTTTTCGGCACCGTCTCCTTAAGTGATACAAAGTTGAGTTTGTTGTTTTTAGAATGTTTATATTCTAGTGTACAGTTCTTGTTGACGCCTACTGTACATACATTTACTACATGCCAATGTTGAATGAAACATCGACATGCAGTTGGTCGTCCTTATCGGTACTGAAATAAAGTGCCTTTTTTAAAAACTATGCTGCTATCTATTGATTTTGTTAAACTGTTTTATTTGAAAACCTTTTTGTGACATTGTCAACACTGAAATAGCTGTTTGTAGTACCTACTTTAGTATTAGAGAATTCCTTATTCAGCCACAGCTAAGTAATTATAAACGTAACATGCATGTGCAAGTAGTTAAAATACTTGATTACGAACGCTACGTAATTTCAGTTCAAAAATTTTAGAAATTAAAATTTACAATCTTCGTCTCCAAACTCGAAATCCATCCCAGGGAATCAATGTGACATTTGCACTGCACTCGGGGAGAATAATTTTAACAACAAACATCAATGAGAAAAGTTAGGAAGCGCAACTTTTAAGAGATCACGTAAGACTTCAGAGTAATAGTTTTATCTGTACGAATATCCGGTGCGCCTAACCTCTCTAACTTGAACTGTACAATTAAGGCAAAAGGAGTTAATGACACGAAGAATAGCAGAATATGCTGTCTTGGGTTGTCTGGACACTGGCACTACTATTCCAAAAAAAGTCAAAATAGAATTCGGGGTGCCACAAAGCAAAGACACCTTTCAAACCAAAAAATGTACAACAATTTGCGTACTTCAAGACTGGGTGTGTGACTAATTTCCCGATACTGGATTTGCATTGAACTTCTGAACTTCCCAAACTAATAGAGCGGCAAGTTGATATTTTAAAACTTCAGTTTGCAAAACAGATTTTTTCGGCAATTGCAAATGTAACGGTTGCCAACGAGCAAGGCAGAGGCATAAGATGTGCGTTTTTTGTAATTTCATGAAGTTGTTATGGGAAGATGGGCCTTATTGGTGTCGGAGACTTTAATTCTTAAAACCATTTCTGTTGTGTTCTTGGCAAAAACATAGTTTCCAATGTGATTAAAGTTTACAAATCATAATACGAATACACACGCACAACTCGAACACAGAAAGGAGTGGACATCGACTTCCCTAAATAACTCCCCATATTGCCTAAACTGTATGGATGAGATCGAAGATGTTAAAACCTGGAATTTTATGGGAGCTAATGCAGTTTGCGAATGGGCTGAGTTTATGCTGAACCCTGAAGGTTGGAGAAAAAGGCGAAATGGTTAATTAAAATGTGGAGAAAAGTTTATAAAGCTGATTCTGGAATGAAACGTTTGAATCGAATGGAATAAAATAAAGTCTTTCGATTAAAAACCGCCATTCAAAATAATGTTTTTTTTGTTAAAAAGAAGGTACAAAAAGAAATATGATTATTAAAAAGGTGCACGAGGTAATAGAAAATCAGCACAGTTCTTACTGCTTTGAATCTGCTTAAAAAGTAGGGAAATATATTTGGATTTAAAAATTTTGAAGTTTCTTAAATACAATATCAGTACAGTAAAAGCGTCAAAAGAACCATACAGTTAATAAGAAATATACATGTAATAAACTCGACCGTTATTGTTATTTTAAAATTCTTTCATTGCAGTTTTTTTAAATTGGAACCAAAAAAATTAAAAAATGTTCAAATATTGTGAAAATTGTTTTGGGCCTCCGCCTTATAAATATTTAAAACAAAACAAAAAGTACAAAAAATACAGAAAAATGTCATTTTTTTCGGGAAACTCCTCTTGATAGAAATTGATCAAAATATTTTTGAAATATTGTCAAGAGTTTTTCGGGCCCGCTCTTCCCTTATAAAATTGATAGCAATAAACTCCGAAATTTTTTTTGGGCCACTCTCCTCCTCTAGAATAAAGTTCGAAATTTTTTCAAATTTTTCGGCACCGTCTCCTTAAGTGATACAAAGTTGAGTTTGTTGTTTTTAGAATGTTTATATTCTAGTGTACAGTTCTTGTTGACGCCTACTGTACATACATTTACTACATGCCAATGTTGAATGAAACATCGACATGCAGTTGGTCGTCCTTATCGGTACTGAAATAAAGTGCCTTTTTTAAAAACTATGCTGCTATCTATTGATTTTGTTAAACTGTTTTATTTGAAAACCTTTTTGTGACATTGTCAACACTGAAATAGCTGTTTGTAGTACCTACTTTAGTATTAGAGAATTCCTTATTCAGCCACAGCTAAGTAATTATAAACGTAACATGCATGTGCAAGTAGTTAAAATACTTGATTACGAACGCTACGTAATTTCAGTTCAAAAATTTTAGAAATTAAAATTTACAATCTTCGTCTCCAAACTCGAAATCCATCCCAGGGAATCAATGTGACATTTGCACTGCACTCGGGGAGAATAATTTTAACAACAAACATCAATGAGAAAAGTTAGGAAGCGCAACTTTTAAGAAGATCTACGTAAGACTTCAGAACGTATATATTGTTTTTGACTGTACGAATATCCGGTCGCTAACCTCTCTACTTGACATGTACAATTAAGGCCAAAAGGAGTTAATGACACGAAGAATGGCAGGAATAGTGCTCTTGGGTTGTCTGGACAGCTGGCACTACTATTCAAAAGAAATCAAAAATAAATTCGGGTGCCAAAAGCAAAGACACCTTTCAAACCAAAAAATGTAGAACAATTGCTACTTCAAGACTGGGTGTGTGACTATTCCCGATACGGATTTGTCAATTGAACTTCTGAACTTCCAAACAATAGAGCTGGCAGTTGATATTTTAAAACTTGCATTTGCAAAAAGATTTTTTCGGCAATTGCAAATGTAACGGTTGCCAACGAGCAAGGCCAAGGCATAAGAAGTGCGTTTTTTTAATTTCCATGAAGTTGTTATGAAGATGGGCTTATTGGTGTCGGAGACTTTAATTCTTAAAAACCATTTCTGTTGTGTTCTTGGCAAAAACATAGTTTCCAATGTGATTAAAGTTTACAAATCATAATACTTGAATACACACGCACAACTCGAACACAAAAGGAGTGGACATGTACTTCCCTAAATAACTCCCCATATTGCCTAAACTGTATGGATGAGATCGAAGATGTTAAAACCTGGAAATTTTATGGAGCTAATGCAGTTTGCGAATGGCTGAGTTTATGCTGGAACCCTGAAGGTTGGAGAGATAAAGGCGAAATTTAATTAAATGTGAGAAAAGTTTATAAAGCTGTTTTAAATCCGCGATGTAATACCTTACGACAGTCACGCGGGGTGAGAGTGGTTGAAGGATATATTGGATGGGTTTTATATATGGGCACCAGCGATGGTGAATCGTTCACAATTTCTGTTGAAACAAAACTGTCTTTCGAAGATTGCCAACTCCGGCTTAAAACGAAGGAAAAAAGTATTTCCCTCAAATTACTCAAACAATTTTATAAAATATGACCTGTCCTGTGTTGTTAAGATTTCTATAAAAAATCTGAAATAATCCAAGCCGAACGGTACAATTATATCTCGACTGCGTGGAACCAATAATCTGTTTTAAGCCTGCGGTTCTCATTGCTTTCGAAGCATCAAAAAGCTTAGAGTGCCTGGCACTAAGCACATCGTGGCTTTTTGAAATTGGCGGATTTTCCCCTTTTGAGCTTCTGATTGCCTCTCCTATTTTCAACACTTTCTACAAAGAAATTGTAGCACTTAACATGACTCTTAGCAGTGGCTTATTGTGTATTATTTAAGATGGCATTCGGCTCGCTAACAAAACTGTATTCAAATTTTTCTGATTCATTTTAAGGATGAAATTTAAGCCTAGAATTTACAACTTTAAGCAAGAGCTTCAAAATCCATTTCATAAGCCTGCAATACCATTGGATTCTTTCCTTCTTTCGTGATAGACTGTAAATGTAAAACAAACAATTGAGTTGAGAATTTTCATGTCAGGTGCCATAAAGTCTCTTAATTATACTCGAGGGGAGACAGAAAAAAAGTGCAGTCTCTTGCGCCTAACACTTAATTAAAAACGCGAAGAAAATGAATTTTATTTTGTCGACCAATAAAACCGACATTGAATTAATTGCTAAAATGTATACGAAATACATTGTTCATCATAATAATTACAAAAAAAAAATTTTTTTGCAAAGAGAATACAACCAACAACAGGTTTCCATATTTTTTTATTTTTTTTTTATTTTATTGTAGTCCAAGGGTGACCAATGGAATATTTAGCACCTTAAACATGACATGCGATCTGTGCCATCGAGACAAAATTATGTGCCATTTAATATTAATTTATGTTTATGTTTATGTTTATGGTAGAAAAAATAAATAAATTTTGTGCGAAAGAAATAATTTTTGAAATTCAAAATTGAAATGAATGAAGAAGACTTTTTCAAATAGATTATGGCCACAGTAGAACACAGTTTGTTCGTTCATAGTGCGTTTAATTGCGTTTAAATTTATTTTTCCAACAACAATTTTATGGAAAAAAAAAAACTGAAAAAAATTCATAAATTTATGCACTCGCATCTGCCACACAGCAGAACAGTGTGTGCAGTATTTAGTGAATTAGAGAATCGTTTCATGTTTTGTTCACGCAATTGCCACAGGAGGCAGGCAGTTGTGGTGTGGTGTGGTATGGTATGGTAGGCACAAGAAGTTATTTAACCATGGAATAACTCAGCATATATGTATGTATGTATGGATGTATGTATGTTAACTCGACATGATAATGATGAGGATGACGTTGACTATGACGACAAAGATGTTCCCTTGGCAGCTGGTATTTTATGTTCTGTTTTTAATTACTCCAACATGGTCATGGAATTTGAGTTCCTTACCTAAACAATACATATGCCAACTAAATATGCGTTAATGAAATCAATTAAAATGTTGTTTTTTTTAACTTTTTTTTTTTGTCATACAACAAATATTAATTATTAATGTGCATAAATTAAATGAAATAAAATACAAAAAAAAAAAATACAAATAAAATGGCCATTAAGTTCTAAGAAATCGTATAAAAATTTGTAGAACATAATTGCCTTCTATATCAGTCGCAACTATTCTATTAACTCCTTTGGAGGTGAAAACATTGAATATAAAAGACATCAAAGAAAACAAAAAAGTTAGTTTCAATTTACAAGATCAAGTTTTTCTTTTCTCATGGTCATTACACACTATAAAATACAATGAGAATACATGGCCATAATATCAGGAAATATTGTTGTAATCGCATTACGTTTTGCATTTGACTTTCTTATTTAACCCTAGGCATCTCTGCTTGCCTAATAAGATTTTTTCAAAGAACTTTACATCTACAGTGAAAGTCAAAATTATATACTCTAGATAAAATTCTAACAATTATCAAATTTAACTTTTACCGCTTTAGGAGAGCGCCTGAAAAAAATTTGAAAAAATTTCGAAATTTTTTTTAGAGAGGAGAGCGCCCGAAAAACTTTGACAATATTTCGAAATGTTTTGTATCAATTTTATAAGAGAATTCCCTAAAAAATTTGACAAATTTTCGTAACTTTTTGTAATTTTTGTTTTGTTTTAATTTTATAAGGAGAGCGCCCGAAAAAGTTTGACAATATTTCGAAATTTTTTTTAGAGAGGAGAGCGCTCAAAAAATTTGACAATATTTCGAAGTTTTTTTTTTTATCAATTTTATAAGGAGAGTTCCCGAAAAAATTTCACAAATTTTCGGAATTTTTTGTAATTTTTGTTTTGTTTTAATTTTATAAGCAGAGCGCCCGAAAAAGTTTGACAATATTTCGAAATTTATTGTATTTTTTTTTGTTGCTTTTTTGTGTAAATTTTGTAAGGAGTGTGCCCGAAAAAATTTAAAAATATTTCGAAATATTTTGTGTTTTTTTGTTGCTTTTTTGTGTATTTTTTATTTGGAAATTTTTTGTATTATTTTTGTGTGTTAAATTTTTAAGGAGAGTGCCCAAAAAAAATTTGACAATATTTTGAAAATTTTTTGTAACATTTTTCTTTGTTCCAATTTTAAAAACTGGCAATGAAATAATTTTAAAATAAAAATAGCGGTAGTTTATTAATGTGTTTTTTAATGTACAGTTTATTTTGACGCTCACTGTATTTCGTAGATCTTCGTTTTCTTATTTCTTATTATATGGGGAGGTGTTGCGGTTTCCGAAAATTGTAGTTAAAATCTTGAATTCTTGCAAGAATTAGAATTGATGCAATCGTTCAACACTCGTGCCAACAGATGCTAATATGGTCTCAATGGGTAATGGAGTAGCAGAGACCTTTCGCGTACATCAAAACTGAAAAGTTTCTCAAAAATATTTCATTTAAAGTCGACTTTAAACTGTAGATAACTCCACTCATACATACGTACATACATAATTGTTGATTACAATACATCATAAGCGGAGGGACCTCCAGTTTAAAGTCGACTCCTAACGACAGATTTCTTCAAGAAACTTTTAATGGCAATTTTTATTTTACTTTCAGAGTTTTTGCAGGATATCTGCTGAGAAGAAGTTGCCGAAGAAATATTTTTTGATTTGATCGAAATGTCTGACCAGGGGTTTGAACTGTGACCTCACATCTAATGTGCTAACACATTACCTACTAGACAACAGTGACTTCCATGCCTGCACTCATGATTTAAAGTCCAATTAAATAACTAAGCAAGTAAGTAAGATTCTACTTCAAATGACACTATACTTCCACGACTACCTAACGGCCTTGAGCCAATCTTTCAAGTGAAAGCCTATGAGAAACTAGAAAAGGGAGAAATGATGAGTTCATTTGTAAATCAGACCTGGATACTAAAGCTTCGATGTCTTCAATTCATTAATTTCTCCACTGTTTATGGAACGGGAATGAAAAAAGAACCTCAAATAATCTCCTGAAAAATAAGAACCCAACATATGCCATCTAAATACGAGTGGCAATCTCACTGATTGATTTAAATAAACATCACAGACCTGAGGCATAAATAAACAGGATACCAGCGAAATAAGACAAAAAAAAAAAAAAAAGGAAAAAAAAAGGAAAAGGATTTACTCAATAACAAAACAAAATCCGACAAAAAATAAACAACATTTGCTGCAAATGAAATGGTAAAAACGAATTGAAAAAAAAAGTGAAATTGAATGGATTTTTATTTGTTTATTTGAACGAATATCGCAGCTAATTTCCATACAGATGCACGGCACATTAATCTTTGTAAATAGATACACCCGTTTCCCCGACTAACTCAAAGAAAACTATCCAACGACAATGATTCTCTAAATTTTTTTTCTTTTTTTTTATATGAGAATTCAATCCCAAAAAAAAAAGGATTTTTTATACAAAAAATTTGCTGTCATAGAGAGAGAAAAAAATCATCATCCTTTAAAATAAATTTAAAACATATGCAAATTAGTTTTTTTTCCTTCGTCCTTTTTTTCGTTTTCACTTCCACTTTTTTTTGAAATCACAACAAAAAAAAAAAATTTTTTTTGATCAAAAAAATCTACAGAAAAAAAGGATTTAATTTGTGTGTGTGTGTCTGTCTGTCTATCGGACTTGCTTTATTTTAAGGGTTGGGGTTTAGGTTTAGGTACGTATGTGCATTTAAATTCTGTAACTGATATCCCGAAATGTGAGAAAATTCAAATAAATTTCTAATGATGATAAAAAAAAAAATAACAACAAAAACTTTAAATACGATCCCCTTTTATTGTTTAGAAAAATAAAAATATTAGAAACAGCATTAGAACATGTGTATGCGTTGTATTTTCGAAAGTGAATTCGAAAAAGGTGTGTTCGAGCACTGAAAAAAACTAAAGATATGCTAACATATGTAAATAAGATTCTGTTTTACTAGAGCATTTAAAAAAGTAGGACCCAGAGACGATTCCTATGAATAACACGGTCCTTTACTATCCTTTTAAGAAGCATATGGGTTCCACAAAGTGTCTTTATCCTTCTACTATTTTTTCCTTGCCTTTTTCAGTTGTATTAACCAAGCTAAGAAAGTAATTTGGCTGCTGTAGCTGGTTTTAGAACAATAGGGTTGCCGTTTGCCATAGCCCAGGGAGAATGAATGCATTGGTTTATTATATTGAACTTAATTGCAAGGATTTTTGCTTATTGAGTTCAATTCTCTTTCCCCAGTAGAAGACTCCAAGTGGTTTAATACGATTTACTTTACTAATGTGATTCTCTAGTTTAAGATTCAAAACGCTCACTTCTGGACGGATTATTCGGAGGAATAATGCAGAATCACAATTTATTTATAATTGGAAATGAATTTGGCATACTTGAGTTTGTATACTTGCATTTACAGACCGGATGTCTATCTTCTCACTACAAACCAAAGGGCAAATACTTTAATCACACTTCTTCAGTGACTGACTTACTGATGTGTTGTGTGTGTTAATTTTTTACATGCGAGGCTAGACCTACAGTTTAAAGTCGACTCCCAAAGAGAGATTTTTGAGAAGCTTTCCATCGAAATTTTATTTTACTCCCAGAGTTTTTGGCAGAAGACTGCTGAGAGGAAGTCGCCCAGAAAAATTTTTTTATATTTCCTTTTCAGCTAAATGTTTGAGACAGGGGTTGAAGCATAAATCACGTTTAGAACATTGCGTTTACAACACACTACCTACTAGACTACGGCTGCTTCAAAGATGTGACACACTTGAACTTGTAGGCTTAAATACGATGATACATAGTGCCTAGATATAACTGGTGCACCAATTCCTGGTTGATAGACCATGACTACCGAAACTTATGCAAGAGTTAGTGGAGTTGTGTCGAAGAAAGGAACAGTCGTAACACATATTAGTTCTACAGAAGTATGACCACGACGAGGTTAAAAATACTGACAATAACTACAACGTCTTCATATTAATCCATGCGTGATTGCTGCAAAGGTTAGCCTTATTCGAGTTTTTGGCAGTAGGTAGACTTTATAATTGGTTCAGTATAGTGCTTGAATATCTGGCGGGAATATCCTTGGTATTGAAAGGATTTCCGTAAATCAACCGCCACTGCTATATAACTTTGGAAATATGATATGGCATATGGTGATGTGAGAAATCTTTGGCCAATTGCTTGAAAGAAAGGCCTGGGATAGCTTGAACACATTTAGAAAATATCTGAAAGAAAAGAAGTTGGACACTTCATCGTACTGCTGTTTGAGAGTATAATTATAGAGCTTACATCTGGCAATATGATTAGAAAAGGACGAACTGTATAAATAATCTTCTCTATACACAGGCTAGAGACTTAAGACCTGGTTAGCCAAACGTTCACGTAATGTACGTGCGTTTTTACCATACGAAGAACAATGTAAATGCTTTCGAAAATTACAATACATACATACATACATAATTGCCCATTACAAATCTTCAGTCAGGTTTACGGCCAAGCTTCTCACAGCACTTATGTTGTGTGTGTTAATTTTATACATGAATGGCGGGACCTACAGTTTAAAGTCGACTCCGAACGACAGATTTTTTTGAGAAACTTTTCATGGCAATTTTATTTACTCTCAGAGTTTTTGCCAGAAATATTTCTTTCATATTTCGTTTTGATGTCTGACCGGGGATTAGAACCTTGGCCTTTCGTCTAATAAGCCAACACACTACCTACTAGACTACGGCGGCCCATTAATATTACAATACGATGCGGTAATCGCTCTTATTGCTTTTCGTATGCTAAAAACGAACGTACATTTCGTGGACGTTTGGCTTATCGGGACTTTAATGTCAACAAGGCGCGATTAACGTAACATAACTTATATATCTAGTATGCTAACGCAGAAGAATATGAGACATGAAACATCTTGGATATGGTTGCTTGCAACTTCTTACTCATTGAATGCCCATCAAATATTCGTTTACTGTTGTGGTAGTAATATTGTCATGCAGGAGTTTTTGTTCGATATTGCAAAAGGTACCGCATATTGGAACATGTACTGATTCTCGAGGAGCAGCTACCTTGAAACTTAACTTTTGTAGTATACTGAGACAAAGGAATTTTAAAATGAAAACCTAAAAATATGGAGAAAAGCCCTTTACATTTAAAATAAAAATAATTTTGTTCCATTGTGTTCTTAAGCATTTGAAACTATAAAACTAAGGCTTGAAAGCTTTTACAAATAAGTAAATCACTTTAAATTAAAATACAATTTGTTTTAATTCTCATTTAGCATATAAGCTGTAAAATATTGTATTAAAATTCATATTTTCAAGTTATGAAATGATTTTAAAAGAATAGAAAAGAACGATAGAGAAAGGATTTCATTTTAAACTCTCCTGCCATAGCTACTGCCTGCTACCTTGTTTTGCATGTTAAATGTAAAGAAAAAATTTTATTTTTTTGTTTTTTTTTTAGAAAAAAAGAAATCCATTAAGTTTTGCTGCTGCATGCATTTCTTTCTATTCAGCAGCCAGCTTTTTTTTTTTTTTTGTCTCATGTTCATTCGTTCGTTTGTTCGTTTGCAAATGAATGGTGCTGAAAAGAAAAACTCATTAAAGAAATGATATCAACAGTGGTACTTTAGGCATGAATAGTAAATGCATTCCAACAACAACAACAGCAACAACAGCAACAAAACTTTTATTGTTTTACTCTTGTTTAGTCTTCAAAAAATTGTACTAAAATTACAACAAAACAAAACAAGAAAAAAAAAACAAAAACGAAACACTCAAAATGTTAAAAACAAAATAAGAAAAAAAGAAAAAAAGAAAAAAAAGAATAAAAAAAATTGTTGAAACCAAGTCATTCGTTTTTATTCTTAACATTACAACATTTACACAGGATACATAATACTTTACTTGCATATGTTAAGTATGCAGTAATGATTGAAATTATAGCAGTGACTGTAAAGTTCACTAAACATTTATCCACTTCAGAGGTTTTATTGAACTGTGAAGGTTTTTTTTTTTTCTTAAGTGCCGTGAGCCAAACGTTCAAAATTTAAAACTCAATATAAAGAAATCTTGGGGACCTCCCCTCAATAGTCTTCTAACTAAAGCTCCGGGAGTAAATAAAATTGCCATGAAAAGTTTCTCAGTTTAAACTGTAGGCCCCACCACTCATGGATAAACTTAACACAACGTATGCAAGTCTTCAGATCATCAGTCTTCAAGTCTGTTGTTTGAAGTCCAATGTAGATGGCAGGTCCAGCCATTTTATAGATAAAATTGGCGCATATAACCTAAGAGAATATAAGCTACTTGGATACAATACAATAGGCCATAGAGCCTCTAAATGAATTTGCTAATGAATTCCGTAACCAATGCAGTATAATTCACAATGAACTTGTATTGTGGTATTGCCATTCTGAAAATGCCGTGGTAGTTCATGTTCTATAGATCTAGGCCCCGAATAAAACCCTATGTGCCCTTAATATTACCTAACTGTGCTGTATAAGAGAAATTGACAATAATAAGGAGAAAAATATTCCTTAATACAGGATAATACAGGATCGTAGTTCATGTTCTTTAGATCTAAACCTCGAATAAAACCATGAGTGCCCTTAATATTACCTAACTGTGCTGTCTAAGAGAAACTTAATAAAATTAAGGAGAAAATATTCATTAATGCAGGATAATACAGGATCTTAGTTCATGTTCTTTAGATCTAAACCTCGAATAAAACCATATGTGCCTCCAGAGGAACTGTGCTGTATAAGAGGAACTTGACAATAATAAGATAAGATAAGATTTCTTTTAATACAGGAAATTTCTTCTAAAAATTCAAAATCTTTTGCCATCACCTCGAAGCGTTATTAGTAGCGGAAGACTTACTTAGCAGTCATAGAACTAGTACCGCTAGCGCAATTAGCTGTACATTCAAGACTACAAAAATTATTGGAACCTTGCAGACATATGCTGTAATAAAAATAAGAGTCGTAAAATCTGTAAGAAGAAGTCTATAAAAACGTTCGACTAGCACATTAATATCAGGGTTGATGACCTTGGTTATGAGGTTAGAGGTTCTTAGCTTTTTATGTGAAGCCAGCAGCAAAAGGAGAAACCTGGCAATCTGCTGAATCGCTAGGCGCAATAGGCCGCAATTTGATCAACGTAAAACATGTCATTTTACAACATAAAATTAAGCCCTGAGAAAACATGCTTGCTAGGGAAATTAGCAGTAAAAAATTAAGGCATGTCCTTCGCAATTCCAAAAATTTCTTTTCTGACAACCTGTTTACTTAATTTCAACTCAATGTACTCCAAAAATAATATTATGAAGTAACACCATAAATTTGAATTAATTTCAAAATTATTTGACTATAATTTTATTCACAACTGTTGTAAATTACATATGATTGTAGCAGTTGATCAACAATAAAAAAAATTATACGACAAACTTCCATTAAAAACAACAACACTCTTGAGAATTTTATGTGAACATGTAATGTATACCCCCGTCTAAATACATTCGTATATACACCTCTGCTGCATATACAGGGTGATGCAAAGAAATCTGTTCAACTGTATTTTGTAATTTCAATTAATTAAGGATATGATGACAGGATTCCCTATAAATTTAAGGCTTTTATTCTTCGTAAGACATCTTAAAATAACGAAACGAAGTGCAAAATTGTGCTCAAAAGATATGAGACGAGACCCAATCGCCACATAAGTTTAAGAATCGTACATAACCTACAAAATGAGAGAGGGTTTTGTGATTGAGACGAAACATTTTTTAATGTTTTGTGATTGATCTATAAAGGAAATATTTTTTAAGCATCTTTCTACTGCGCCTTTTAGGCTACCCTGTCACTCTAGTTTGTAAACGAAAAAAAAAAAGAAGAAAATCATCAGCAATTGGACAGACTTGCATGTGCATGCATAAGTTAAATCATTGGGATGCAATTAACACAAGTGCTTAATGAATGCTTGCCTGCCTGCCTGGCTGCCTGCCTGCTGCCTTCCTAGCTGGTTGGCAGGCGGTTTGACTGTATGACTGCTGCTGCATATTTACTTTTTAGAGTGCCTTTAGAAAATGCCTCCGCCTGCCGACTATTTAGCATTTGCAGCAGTGGATTGGCATTGTCCTTAGCCTTGTAGTTTTTTTTTAAATAAAAATACACAACAACAACAACAACAAGATGAGCGAAAATGTAAATGCACTGGATACTGAAGTATGGATGGATGGTTGAATGACTAAATGGATGTGTTTTTTCCTGTAAGCCAACGTCATATTATAAATTTCATACGTACATACATACACATTTGAACATGCATTTATAGGTGGCGGTGCTCTTATTATTCTAAATACTCACACTCACTATTTAATACTGTTTGGTGGTGTGGTATGATGCGCATCGTCCACTTTATGTCAATGATGGCGTTACTTTGTTTTTCATCTTCATCTTATAATTTGTTTCATTTTTTTTTTGTGTGTGTGTGTGCACGCTACTGCAGCAATGGCAGGTATATTACTTGTAGATGGTGTTTTGTAACATTTTCAGTGTTTGGATTACATTATGGATGATACATTGGCAATGAAAGAGAGTAATTTTCCAGGAAGCATAGGAGAGATTTCATTGGCCAAAGCAAACTAAATAAGTTTAGAAGGGAATTAATATGTCGGATTATATTCATATGCCGAATATGATTCCTTGTTTGTGTCTCAAGCTTACTTTAAACAAAGTGGCCGAACTGTTGTATTTACCGTCAGTATCGATCGCATGGTATGCCGAAATACCGTTTGCCATTATAGGGCATCTTATATTTAAACTTGGTTGCCTAAGGATTTTTTTTCTGTCTCTCGTTCATTGCATTTCATTCTATTTGTAGTTATGTATTCTTAGAATACACACCATCCTTGGTATGCCAGCACAATCGTTTTTTGTATATCGTATATGGTGTGTACGATGTTGTGAATATTCATAATACATACGATTATTCATTCTTTTATGTTTAACTTGCACTTGAATATGAATAAAAAAGGAAACACACACATACACACATACTCATACACATATTCATATGAATATCATGTCCCTTAACCACTTATCGTTCTCATCATTATCGTCATTCTCTCTCGTCATCATGATACAGTTTTTGCGTTTTTTTTTATGGAAATGCACGCATTTAGCCGACAATTCAACTGGAATTTCCATTTTGCCATTCATTCATTCTATAAACAGAAGCAGCATAAAATAAAAAATAAAATTAAAATGAAATTGAAAATAGAAAAAAAAATAAAAAATAAAAAAATAAAAATTCGGCTGCAATAAACTTAAGTTGTCATTCAAATGTTATAAGATATGCATACCACAAGCATTCAGCAGGCAATAGTGACTTAATCGGAGCTGTATTTGTAAAATATGGCTTGCATCCAATATATTATTTTTCCTGATAGTCCTTTAAGAAGCATACGATTGTTACAAAATTATCCCATCTGGGTATTCGCTTATCGGTTTTCTTTTCTGTTGCTGTATTTAACGTCAATCATTGGCGGTTTCCAGCAATTTCTAGAGTGCTCGAGAGTTCGAACTGTTGTTGCCTACAAAGATCACTCCTTGTGGATATCGAACTTCTTGCTGTTTATACAAGCGATAGTGCGGCCTGACCTTACTACAAAGTCGTTTGAGAAATTATTCACTTTGGTGTGCACTTTATAAGGCGCTTATCCTCCCTGAATTTGTTATCTTGGTTCTGCTGAACCAGAAGAATGACGTCAGTCTAGTCAGATCAAGCGTAGAACCAATCTTGCCAACAGATGCGTTATAGTCTCGATAGGCAATTGAATAGCACAGAAATCTCTCTTGTGAAGAATAATTCTCCACAAGTCTCTCAGTCTCCCTTATTCTTAATGACGCAGGAGCATGACTCTATTACGCACAGGTGTAGCAGATCTTCGGTCCAGTGAGGGTTGTCGATGAAGAAATTTCTTGTATTCCACAAGTCATTTAGTCTCTCCCTTCTTTTCCATGGCGCGAAGCAGGGACGCTATTAAGGACCGATGTAGCAGGCTTAAGAGTATTAGGGAGAAAAATCCCACGTAAGATGTATGGTACAGTGAGAGGTTGGTGATGATTACATCTCTGATTCAATAATGAGCTTTATAAGCTCATGAACGATATGAACGTTATGCAGCGCATTAACATACAGCGGCTGGGCCGATTCGGCCATATTGTTCATAGAGAAGAGGATGCTCCAACGAGACTGGTATTTAATGCGGATTTAGCGTAAGGCAGCATAGAGGACAACCTTGTCTATTTTGGAAATATCAAATCGAGAAAAACCTGTCATCGATTGCTATGTATAAGCTCCTCAACCACATGAACTGTAGGCAGCTCATTAACATGCAGCGGCTGAGCTGGCTCTGCCATGTTGTTCGTATGGAAGAGGATGCTCCTACGAAATGGGTATTTGCTATGGGGATTAGCAAACATTGCCATAGAGAGATAATCTTGGACTAAATAAAGAAAGTCCTGTCATTGTCGATTGGTCTGCATGAGCTCCTCAACAAAATGGACGTTGTGCTGCACATCAACAGCCAGTGTCGGCTTTGGCTTGACTATGTCGCTTGGATGGAAGAGGATGCTTCAACGAGCCGGGTATTTGATGCGTTGTTACTGTATGAGCTTTTCAACGACATGTACGTTATCTCGCACATTAACAACCAGTGGCTGCGCTAGCCTATCACGTCACTTGGAGCAGCATCTTCTAACGAAGCAGGTATTTGATGCGGAGTTAGCATAAGTCAGCGTAGAGGAAGACCTTGTCTGCTTTGGAAGGACCAAATCGAGAAAGTCCTGTCATCGATTGGTTTGATCAACTGACGAAGGCCCGCAAGTAGCTAAAGGATGTGTTAGGGCAGGACGAAATCAATTAATCGGAATTGTTAACAGGCAGTTAGGTAAGTATGTATGTTTATGTTGACCGATCGAAGGTTCTAAAACTATTTCAAAACAAAACTTAGCGTTTAGGTTTAATATTGAGTGTCCAGATTGGGCTTTGGATGATCGTTGATAGGAATAGATTTTTGAAAAAGGCTTCAAGTAGGGTAGCAATTCTTTACGTGTTCTTACACGTAATCATTGTAAACGTAAGATGTTTATTAACAGATCGTTTGACATTGTTACCCAGCGCTCCAAATTCTATAAAAAAGGAGATTTCATAAAGAAAATAAATTAAATGCTTCGAATGGTACACTAAATTACACTTCAAAAGGTGCAGGATATTTTCAATTCAAAAAATTATTTTAAAGTCTACTTTAAACCTTAAATAACGATTTCTAATCGCATAGCTTTGTTCTATGCTTGGCATTTATAACTCGCAACTGTTAGATTACGATCTCTGGCTATAGCTATTCCATCCAAAGAAGAATATTTTTCTTTCGTTGTTTTAATATAAAATAACCCATGGCCCATGGCATATGTATACTTAGTTAGAAGACTACAATATCTTATAAAAAGAATGAAAAGGGAAAAAACAAAAACAATAATCGCATATTAATTTCGTAGGCAGTTTGAGGCGAATTAAATGAAGCAAAAAAACTCTGGGTTTTCACAGTCACAGAGCGTTATTTGCCTCTGAGTCGTGATATTGTTGTGAAGAGAAGAGCTGCAGTCTACAAGTACTTGAACGTATACAATGGCAAGTAACACACTGAATGTTGTTGTTGTTGTAATTGTAATTATAATTTTGTATGAGACACTTGCCGTACAAGAACAAACAACAAACAAGAGAAACAAAAAATTGCATGTTTTTTTTTACTTGCAACAACAACAACATCAACATCTTAATATTATGATTGTCATATTGGTGTTGGGTTGGTTGTACTCCTCCATCAACATCA
Source organism: Sarcophaga bullata (assembly GCA_005959815.1). Taxonomy (NCBI): domain Eukaryota; kingdom Metazoa; phylum Arthropoda; class Insecta; order Diptera; family Sarcophagidae; genus Sarcophaga; species Sarcophaga bullata. The sequence goes on from QOCX01000092.1 coordinate 445,866, forward strand.
TCATCTACTAATTATATTCCAACAACAACACGCGTACATATTTACATACAAAAAGGAAAATAAAAATAAGAAGAAATGAAGCGTACATAGTTCAGATATTCATAAACTCGTTCATTATTTTTTTTGCATTCATTTTATGTTCTCTTTATATTGTTGATAACAACACATACACATACTTCATCGTATGAAGTGTTTTACGGTTATCGTACATCAGCTTATTGCCCGGCATTTAACCTTTTCAACCCACATGGTATGGCAAAATAAATTTGGTTTTCATGGAGTTTTTGTAAGAAGGCCGGTTAACATTTCATTTATTCAAGTGCCACCAAATCACGTGATGTGTGTGACATCTGCATAAGAACTCCTGGGACACTTCAATTGCCCGTTCGCCTATCCTGCATACGTATGCATGTGTAGTAATGAATGCATTCATTGAAATACGTACGTATGTATGTGTGTAGGTATCATATTAATTATAAATAATATTACAACGAACGTTTTCATTCCATTTTATGAATTCATTTTTTATTTTTTTTTGTGCTTATTTATGCTTAAAAATGCAAAATAATTTCAATGAGCGTATACGAGTGTAA
>QOCX01000092.1:453527-490331 GCA_005959815.1 Sarcophaga bullata
ACAATCTCGGTGGTCTTTGTACATTACTTCCACGAGAGATGACCATGTCTTAAGAAAACCACGTACAATCTCGATGGTCTTTGCACATTACTCCCACGAGAGATGACCCTGTCTTCAAATCGCTCGTGCAGAATATCCAGTATGGTACTAGCTGTAGCGCCGTCCTATTGAAAGCACATGTCGTTGGTGTCCAAATCATACAATTCAGGTTGAAAGGAATGAATAATTATCGAAATATAGTGCTCGCTGTTGTGAGTAATAGCCGGGCCAATGTCGTTTTTAAAGAAATGTGGGCCAATGACGTCATCAGCCCAAAATTCACATCAAACGATGACTGTTTTGGCATTCATTAGACGCTCTTTGAACGTCATGTGAATTGGAACTACAATCCAACAAATCTGACAATTTGTTTGTTCATGTACCCATTCATCAAGAAATAGGCCTCAGCGCGGAAGATAATTTTTCAATGAAAATTGGGTTCTATTGCCAATTGCTCCGTAGCCCATTCAGCGAACACATGTCGCTGCTTGTGTTTATCGGGAACGAAATGGCAAAGCAGGGCTAATAAATGACAACTATTTTGGCAGCTACAACAAGACAGCTTCAACAAGATGACCATTATAAACAGTCAAATTACGAAAAACTCTGTTGGAATGTTAGGCGTATTACTTCCTACGAGATGGCCATTGTCCTCAAGACCTCTTGATCTGAAATTATGCTAAAGACCTAGCATATAAAAATTAAGCAATAAAATTTGTTGCTCTACAGAGTACTAATATTTTTGGAAATTAATCCAGAGGATCTATCGTATCCATCAAATAATTATTTAATCCATGACCATAACAAAGGCCATAAAATGAAGACAAATTCATTGCCACGAAAGACAAATCGAACATTAATTACCATGTGAAATAAAAATATATTCTCTGCAGTAAAAAAAAAACTGTTTTGCCAATACAAAACGTGAAAAAGGATACGTATTTCAACAGTTATGGGCCACGCCACAAGATATGAACGATCCTTAGAATAATAAAAGCTGCCTACAATTGCCATTTGCAAACGAACATGAATGGCCAGCAGAAGTAAATGAACGGCCAGCAGAAGTCAATGAATTACAAACGCAGCTGTTAAGCTGTTACAAACTGCTGCACAGAATGCAAACGATGAGATATTATTTACAACCGGTATGATGAGTATTTGCGGCATTCATGTTCATTAAAATTACATTTATTACAACAAGAGACCGTCATAATAATGTCCCCCATCTTAACATACATACTCTACTGTACTATACTATACAGCAGGATACAAATTATACAATTTAACTCATCCCCTCCGTCTCTTCTTCTTTGTACTCTTTATACAGTGAAGTTATTATAAGCCAAAGGGTACTTAAAATTCACATGGTCAGCACGTGAAGTTTTCTTAAGAAGGTATCACTGAAAATGTTTCTTTTTTTGTTGTTTTTCTTTTTTTTTTTTTGGGTTTTTATTGAATGNGTCTCCTGGTTAATTTTATATTTATGCTGTGTATTGTTCACTCACCTCTTCAAACATAATGAAGTGCTGCTGGTTGGAATTGAATTGAATTGGAATGACCAAAGGTATGATGAGGTTGCTTATAATAATTATGAAGGTGAGGACAATGATGACATGCCATTGTTAAAAAGTAATTAAAAACAGAAGAAGAAGAAAAAAACGTTATGTTTTTTGTTTACAAGAAAATTTAATTATTTATTAATAATAATTTCAAGGCCACCAATCGATCGTAATGTATGGCTAAAGCAGTAGACGTACGCTTAAAACGCTTAATTTGTCAAGTCAAATATGCAGCCTGCCGGCCGCGGCTTTTTTTTGTTTATTGGCACACGGAAAACAAAGTCGCAATTATTGTCTCGCTTAGCTGTTGCACGGAATGAACCAATAATTTCACTCACTCACTTCATACATACATACATACAATGAGGAGTGAAGTCTTTATTTTTTAATTTATTTTTTTAAATTAGTTTCCTGTCACATTCACAATTAATTGTGAATGTCAAGCTGCCGTGGCCAATAACTTTATTCGCTTTATTCACTTGACAAATTGCACAATACACCCAAAACGTTCGTTTTTTTCTTCTTTCCAGTGCTTAATAATTCCTTTTTAAAATTTATAAAAAAAAATTATTATTTTTTAAATAAGAGAGCAATTCAATGGTAATTGTGACAATATAAGGCCATCCATTGCCAAATATGGATATGGGAAGACACACACAATATTAATTGAACACTGTATGAACTGTTAAAGGATATTATTACTTGTGTTTGGAGGCGATCCAGTTACTGGTAATTTATTAAATAAAAATAAAATTACATTCGTTCAAGTCACGCATATTGATAGCTTATATTAGAACATACTTACAGAACTTGTAAACGTCTTAATAGTAATTAAAGACGGCGGTTAGCAAACAAATTTATTTACTTTGCCTTTCAAAAATGTTTTATTTTGAAATAAAAGAAATTCTTTACTTTGTCTATTCTTTAGTTATTCAAATTTAATTCATAACACATTAAACTTCACAATCTATGATACTAGATACATATTGAATTGGCTTTTACAACTCTTCAGTAAGGTTTACGGCCTAGCTTCTCAGACCACTTATGTTGCGTGTGGTAATTTTATACATGAGTAGCGAGACCTACAGTTTAAAGTCGACTCCAAACGACAGATTTTTGATAAACTTTTCATGGCAATTTTATTTACTCCCAGCATTTTTGACAGAAATCTGTGGAGAGGAAGTTCCCGATTTTTTCATATTTTCGTTTTTGTTGTATGACCGGGGATTTTCACTTTGGCCTTTCGCCTACTAAGCCAACACACTAGCTACTAGACTACGGCGACTTCATCTATGATACTACAGTGTTTAAATACCTCGCTTTTGTTCTACAGCTCACTGGCAACGTTATCTTTCTCTCTACGTAGACTTCATTTATTTTGCGGTCTGTCAACTTCTAGAATCTGTTTCTGTTGATTTGTTATTGTTATTTTATCTATCTTTTTGTAGTCTTTCTATGTCCTTCTTCCTTTATCCATCTCACTTCTCTGTTATTCATTATTATTTCTACTTAGACTTCATATTTTTTGGGTCTGTCAACTTCTAGAATCTGTTTCTGTTGATTTGTTATTGTTATTCTTATTTATCTTTTGTAATCGTTCTATGTCCTTCTTTCTTGTCCATCTCACTTCTCTGTTATTTCATTATTATGGGTTTTATTTATTATTGCTTCTTGGGTTTGTCAACTTCTAGAATCTGTTTTTCTTGATTTGTTGTTGTTATTCTTATCTATCTTTTGCAGTCTTCCTATGTAGTTTTGTATTGTAATATGGCCTTTGTCCATATCTCTTCTCTGTTGTTTTTCTAATTGTTTCCATGGAAATTATTGGAAAAAGCAGTTTTGAAATTCAACAAAACGTGTGTGGACCGACATACCTGGTTACTGAATTTCTAAACTGCTAAGTCCTGCATGGACAGTGAAAGGAGCAGGAAACTATTTGAGAGAAGACAAGAGAAAGATTCGCATTTTAACAGAAGTTCTTACGTGATATTACACTGTTTCGCTGTCAAGCTCGTTCTACTTTTCCAGGATTACTGTAGCGTTGCCATGATGCGGAGGAAACAGAACCAATGCAACACCTTTTATGTGAGTGCCCTACAATTCAGAAAGGTTTCAATGGTTTTTGGATGGCAGAATGTTTGAAAAACTGGGCACGGTGATTAACGTGCTACTAAGGGAACTGGCTGATTTCATTCAGAACTCCTAGTGTATCAAACCAACCACAAACGAATCATGACAAGGAGGCTTACCTGACATTGGATGATACAATGGATCATATGGGTCACTGAGTAAGCTTACCTGTGAACGTCAAACTATCCGCTAAACTAACCTTTGTGCTTCCAGAAAAAGTTCTTAGAATTTATACGTGTTCACAACAGTACAAGCCCACGTACATAATATCTAGTCCTTGAGTTGCTAAAAGAAATATTAGGCTGCAATGATGCTAATCCTGCAAGTGGACAGTGAAAGGAGCAGGAAACTATTTGAGAGAAGACAAGAGAAAGATTCGCATTTTAACAGAAGTTCTTACGTGATATTACACTGTTTCGCTGTCAAGCTCGTTCTACTTTTCCAGGATTACTGTAGCAGTTGCCATGATGCGGAGGAAACAGAACCAATGCAACACCTTTTATGTGAGTGCCCTACAATTCAGAACAGGTTTCAATGGTTTTTGGATGGCAGAAGTTTGAAAAACTGGGCACGGTGATTAACGTGCTACTAAGGGAACTGGCTGATTTCATTCAGAACTCCTAGTGTATCAAACCAACCACAAACGAATCATGACAAGGAGGCTTACCTGACATTGGATGATACAATGGATCATATGGGTCACTGAGTAAGCTTACCTGTGAACGTCAAGCTATCCGCTAAACTAACCTTTGTGCTTCCAGAAAAAGTTCTTAGAATTTATACAGTGTTCACAACAGTACAAGCCCACGTACATAATATCTAGTCCTTGAGTTGCTAAAAGAAATATTAGGCTGCAACATGAATCCATTCAATTGATTTAGAGTTCTTCAACCAAGATTTGTTGACCCAAGATTTGTTGTAACACCTGCTTCAGAATTCAGTTTCCAACGCCGGTTTGGATATCGCCTTATACGAAGAACCTTAAGCGTATAACCATTCAACTAAACTTATTGAGTTGTAGCATTGCATGACTTATAGCAGCAGGAAGCTTCTGGAGTTCGGCCAGTAGCAGCGGTTCAATAATACTTCTAATGCCTAACAGTTAGCTTTGTTCCAAGTTACCGCATCCCTATAGCAGCCCAAATTTCCGACCTTGTGAAGGATTTTTTTATAAAATGTTTCGTTTCTTTCATTTTAGCGTTCTGCTGTAGTACCAACAGCATTTTAAATTCACCACTTTTTGGATTTTCAAAGTTTTTCTAGCGGCGAATTTAAATTTCGTTGAAAATAATTTCGCAATCTCTTGTTTTCTTTTATATTTTTTGCAAAAAAACCCACCCCACCGTAAGAAAATTCTTATTGGAAATTTAAAATAAAAATTCGCATGCAAATATTTTCGTTTCTGTTTTTGTTTTGGCTTTTTTTTATCTATTTTACATACTCTGTCCTTATTATCCTTGTCTTTGCATTTGTTGAGGAAACTGTTTTATCGACTCGTATTTGCATGTCGCATGTCTATTCCCAGACTGTAGGCAAATGTGTGTTTGTGTGCAAATGATTGATGCTGTGAGTGAAAAAACATCCTGTCTGCGAGTTTGGTTTCAAGGATTTGCAATAGATGGAGCCATTTGCCAGCAAATGTAATATTTTAGGGGTGAGTTTCATTTCGTGAATTTCGTTAACGTGGATTTTCTTCACTTAAAATAGGTATTAGAAGAGATAGAGAGGTAGAGAGAGAAAGAGAGAAAGAGAGGGAGAGACAGAGAGAGAGGGAGAGAAATATTTAAACTTCAATGATTTTTTAAGTTTTTAAAAAGTAAAGTTATGAGAAAATTTAAAATAATTTTTTATTGTTTCTTCTATCGATTCATACCGCTAGCGAATTAGTTGTTTTTGGTGGCCTAAAATATGCCGTTATTTGCGGTTTTTAAATATTAAGAATTTTATTCTAGGCGTCTTAATACACAGTTATTCGTTTTTATTGATCTAAAAAATGGCGTTAATAAATATAGTATATACATACAGTCAAAGAAAAAAGTCTACATACACCCCTATGTGTAGAGGTGTTATGGCGTTATTTAAGCCTGTAGCAATTAAGGATGTTTGAAGATGAAAACAAATAAAAAAATATAACCTAGTAATTATAGAAACAGCAAAAAAAAGAAGAAATTTTCAGAAGAAAATCTACTTACAGCGGTGTATATTTACTCTTTTCTTTGACTATGCCTATATATTGTATAAATACCTTAACCTAGAGTTTTCTCGTCTATTCACGTATCTAACGTTTTGATGGAAATTTGTAGCGTCATTGTTGGTCGTTGTAAGCAAAGAAGAGACTGTATTGCTTATAGATGTGATGAAGTCTATGCATCATCGCAATGTTCGCACTACCGAAAATGTCGGCTCAGTTAGAGTAAGTGTGGCTGATAGTCCGGCTGACTATTCACAACACCATAGATATGCTGATTAGGTAGTAGACTTCCAATGCTGATAATTCGAAATACATTTTCTTTAGCGATGAAACTGATTTCTCACATGATGGTTACATCAAGAAGTAAAAAAGTATCACACGCGGTGCTCGGAGAAGCCAGAAATGTTTGTAGAAGTTAGACTAGAGTGGTCGCTTTGATACCAAAAGTCAACTAGAGCAAGCAAGTTGTGAAACCCGGCCACTTATTCCACCAAACTCATCTAAGAAGTATTTTAGCGCAGGGACTGCATTCGGACTTAGTTAGTTTTTCTTTTCAAAAGTGAGCTTAGAACCGCCATTACCATTAGTTTAGGGCACTGTTGAATTTTTTTTTTCTAGAATTGAAGATAATAAACTGGGCGGTATACGATTTCCACAGGATGAGGCCACGAGCCGTATAACTCTGATTGTGGCTTTATTTCAAAGAGATTGATTTGAATCATGTGAGACTGCGTGAAAGGTGGTGCCTACGCTGTTTTTATGTAGAAGCATTTGAATATCTAAAAAAGTTCTGCAAAGTCAAGGTTTCTTTAATTGTTTGTCTTACTTTACAGCGGTTTTATATGCTTCGTTATATAATAGGATTGGATCCTGTAGTTTTATTCTTGATTTTGATGACCTGTAAAGAGAAGCAGTATTAAATAGAACAATTCGAGCATTTATTAATTTAAAACAACATGATATTTGGGGCACGACAGGATTTTCTGTCATCAGCATCGCTGTGCCCTCTAGTTATCGATGTGATCTCCTTAAGGAGAAGATAGCTCTTGACGAATAGTGTAGGATTCAATGAAAATAAATACTGGTCTTGAATCGTTGGACTGTGGAGATGGCTAGCGAGAGCCTTATACAGTTTATGCGTTATCCAGATGATATTGTGAGAAGTTGATTTTAATAAGTGCCTAAACGACAAGGCAAATACTAATAAATAGAAGATCTGACGAGGCCCTCATACTATCTCAGAATCAAGGTTGGAGTTTTTAACTTCACAGTCAACAATACAAATGCTTTTGTACTACAACTCACTGGCAATGTTATCTTTCTCTCTACTTAGACTTCATTTATTTTTCGGTCTGTCAACTTCTAGAATCTGTTTTTGTTTGAGTTGTTGTTATTATTCTTATTTATCTTTTGTAGTCTTTCTATGTTCTTTTGAAATTGGGTGTTTGTCCGTCTCTCGTCTCTCTTTGGTTTTGTTATCTATACAGGCTTTATGTTGTCTATTTAGACTTCATATTTTTTGGGTCTGTCAACTTCTAGAATTAGGAAGTACGATTACGAATTACTAAGAAAGTCTATAGCATCACTCATACATTTAAATAAGTTCAGGAAGATAAATACTTATAATCTAAACGCGTAAATTCTCAATTTGAAGATAAGAAATCTAATATCGTATCTCTTTATGGTGGTGACTGAAGTGGTTCGAAACCAATTTAGAGGCTCTGTTAATCGCCGCTTAAGATGAGTACTGGCTGAGGACTATTGCAAACGATTAACTGAGGATAGGGTAGAGGAAAAAGGAAAGAGGTAGAAATTTGTCCTCTGGTAGCCCTTCTATATGCTAATGTTTATAACTAGAAGCACCAAAACATTCAATTAAAAAATTATGATGAATTTGCTTTCATAGGAGATCAGTTAGTTTGTTACTTTTCTAGTAAGCCATTGAGCAATTTCATATTTTAGGTGGATCCAATAAGAAGCGTTCTTTTTAGCCAGAGTGAAGGATGATAACATAATTTACTTTGCATTCACTCAGCAACAGATTCTGAAAGTTGATACTTTTTTTTTTGAAATTTCTAAAAAGTTTAACAACCCCTTCTGGCAACTGAAATGAAATAATAAAGTCCTTTAACAAATGTCACCATAATTTAATTAATTTATTATCACCACACTGATTGCATGCTATGATTGTGAGCCTCTGGCATACAAATTTGCATACAGAAAATATAAAATTTGCATTGCTTTGCTTAATTTTGCAAATTTTCGAAATGCGCATGTGCAAATTTTACTTTCGTTATGACCTTTTATAAGGAAAATATTAATTTTCACAGTTAGACCACCACACCTATACATGCTTACTGGATGGCAATACCCTTTGGCATGTGAATTTATGTTCATACTTTCGATTTCCCTATTCAAATGCAAATTTTATATTGCCAACTCGTTTGTTAACTCTCTTCTGTTCTCTTTTTGTGTTCCTTTTGTTCTTGTTCTGACATTTGATCGTTTCGTTAAGGCATATAAAATGAAATCAAAAGTGATCAATTGTTCCTGTTTGGGAACCCCCCATTAATCATTTTTCTTGAACTCTTGATTGAAATCTTTTGTAGAAACGGTTTTGTTTCTTTTTTCATTCACGAACAATTAAAAGGTAAAGCTTTGAAATTTGCATAACATTGTTGCATTTTCCGAAATATTCGTAGGCAATAATGAATAATTCATAATTAATTTACATACGTATTCATTCAATACCCTATTCCCACTGTACGATCATCCCTTATGGTGCTGAGATCAGTTTGTTTCATAATCTAATTACGCTTCAACATAATCAGAAGACTTTTTCTAGCAAAGGGTTGTTCCTTAAAGGATATTCAAATCTTTAGCTTACCGTCGTCTTTCGAGTACATCTGTCTTTAAAATCAATTTGAAATTATTTTTTTCTTTCTGCCTGTAATTCACATCTTTTGTCTTGTCAGAGGCATGTGAGTTTTCTTATCCTGAAGTTCGTTTGATTGTCAAGGTTTTCCTTTTTTTCGTTTTTTTCCTTTCTTTTTTTAAAATTGATTTGAAATTGAAATTATGCATGCGATTTTATTTTATTTTATTTTCTTTGTCGCATTTTCTTCACATTTTCTTTCTTTTCACAATCAACATAGATTTTCTTCTTTAGTCTTGTATGAGAAAGTAAATCATGTCTCATGTGGGTTTTGTGGTGTGTTTGTCTACCGTCTTTTGCAACAAATTTGCATAAAAATATTACGATTTACAGTCTTTATCTCACACGCAAAAAAAAAAACACAATATTTCAGTGGAGGAATGCTGAGAAAACAAGCCAAGTTAGATCGTGCGTATGCTACTACAATTTATGCGAGACAAACTTTGTTCCGATAACATCAGATCCGGGGTACTGTAATAACAACTTGAATGAATCATATCTGTGACGTCTCAACATAAGCGGAGAATCGCAATCAAGCTACTAAAATACACGCCCATTTTAAAATCTAGATGGTTCGATAGCGTTAAGTCATGGAAAACCGCAGGAAGCTATAGCAACCAGACTTTATTGATTTTGCTTCGAAAAACGATTTTACAACTGATTTACAGTTAAAGATTCCAAGCACTGTGTTCCAAATGAAAATTCTAGTCATTGAATAGGCTAAGCAGTATACTCGTAAGTAAAATCTTGATGCAAGGTTTTTCGGAACCGGCAGGGACTATCATCCCAATTCCAATTTCGCGATTGAAGTGCCTTCTCAGTTGCATTCACATACTGTTGATCAAAAGAGGATTCAAACATGCAGAATCTTCTAGAATTTTTCCTAACAAGAAACCAAAAGAGGATTCAAACACCCAACGGGAAAGGAGCTCAACTGTCTTGATCTTGTAATCGATTAAACGATTAGACAAGCATAATTACTGAGGTTTGTATGGTTGAACATGCTTCGAGTTCTATTGGATGATGATAATAACGAAAATAGAGGAATCGGCACAATGCTTACTTAGTTGCTACTACGCTTTACGACATATCAGGCTTAGGCCTTCAGTGCCGAGCTCATCTTCGAACTGAAGCATATGTTATTGACAACTTTCCAAAAGCCTACGAGTTAACTGTGGCAAGGCTTAAGTTAATCTTTAATCGAATTGTTATTTAAAGGGTTAACCAATGGCTCACTGGGCCTCTAACTGTAGCCGTTAGTTAAGAAAATTTCTTACAACCTTAGCATATACCTTGTGCCACAGTAACACTTAAAAATTGCTGAAAAAAATGTGAAAACAACCTAAGCTCCGGACCTAGTTTTAGATCATAACACAGTAGCGCCAATCTAATGTTAACGACACTTTATTTCACTTCAACATTCAAGAGCAATGAATTGAACATATTATCATATTGCTTACTGGGTTATCTATGAAGCATATAAGCACAGTCGTTAGCATTTTACGCACATACGTAGATACATTCATGTAAACATTGTACAGACACTTCCTTTTGCTAAATGTGTAGAGAATAGTATTTGGTTAACGCATGTAGTTATTGTGTTACACGCATACAAATAAATAAATTTAGAAGAAAAAGGATAACATGACAGACAGACAACAACAACAACAGCAACAACAATAACAAACAAGTTACCATCCAGGCAACAATAATAACAATAAACATGAGGACATACTTGTGAGTGTGCATGAAAAATTTACATGCCAAAAGCAAATAACACATACAGACACACACACACACACACACACTCTTGAACACTTACTTATACAAGCACGCACTCAAGCTAATACACAATTTGCATTTACAATTTATTTATCCATCAAATTGATGAATGCTGCTGCCGGTCGTGATGCTGCTGCTGTTGTTGCTACTGCTACCGTTATATCTTCTACTACCACTGTTACTTCGGTATTGTTAACCGTATTTTGACAATATTTGTATTGTATGTGTGAAGAGAGCTGTGCCTTAAAGGAATGCATTTGTGTTTTATAACACACTCGTATATTGGAAAGATGTTGATGAATGACATGACCACTGAAGTATCAGTTATTGATTCTGCTCTTATGAATGTAATCAAATCAAATATAGGTACACAGTTCAAAGCCAGGAGATGAATTTTCAAAATTTAAAGTCTTCAATTCTCTCTTCGAGATAAGCGCGTTCTGTTGAATTTGAGATAACTCACATAGAAAACACAGGGATGGGAAAACCTTTCGGACTGCAAAGTCAAATAGTCGGACACGTATATAGCTGCTTCTAACTAAGCTCTCTAGTGACAACGAATGACGTCACAGAAACGGACGTGAAAACCACTATCAACAAGGCGAAGGAATCATTTATAAGGATTACATATACGCAAGCTTAACTTAAGAAGAAATCCGTCGCTACACTGAAATATTCACTACTCAAGAAGATAAGGGAAACCAAAGAATGGTCATGCTTTGTGAAAGTCATATTTTCCCAAGAGCTGCAATGAAAAACTATACGAGGCTTATATAAGAGGGTATAAGGATAAGATGCCTAAGATCGATTTCTTATTATTAATTGCTCAACTGAGTGAAGAATAAAATTCACTTTAAGGAATGCTGAATCAGCATAACAGAGAACTTGCTGATAACTCAGTTGACGGATGGGTTTAAATTTTTCGAACGATTCTAAAATAAAAAACAGAATTTGAGAAGTTTGTATCGAAACTTTTTACTAGTGACCGAAATAAACACCATGAGAATCGAGTTTACATAACGCCAAAGCAAAAAAAGCCAGAGGCAATAGCGAAAATAGTAAAATCAAATACGTATACTTTTGAAGACATCGAAACAATGGAGCACTTTTTGTGTCATTTCGTAGGTTTCGTAAGCTCAAAATCCCAATATTACGGGGATGGCACCGGGAATAACTCGTCTCAGAGGAATGAACTGGAAGAAGTTGAAGAAGTTTGTAAAAGATACACGGTGGCTTTTGATAGTAAGGTGGTATTCCTTATGGTAAGCGATTAACAAGGCTACATAATGGCTTAGGTAAATGTCAATAAGCAACAACAACCTACATAATGGCTTTGTGTATATGTCAACATACATGAGACGTTTGGTTGGTCGACTCTGATTCAGTATACACATCTTCGTATGTCAATTTGAAAGCCAATTGTGTACTATGTTGGATCGATGTTTAATCCACGTCTACGAAACGGACAAATTCTGTTTGCATTCTTCTTACCAAATCAAAAATCCAGAGACAAGACTCAATTTCCGATTAACCAATACCAATTCTGAATGTATTTCTATTGTTACGAATGATGATGGCCAACACCGATCGCCTAGATAATCAGTGATAACGCTCTCTCTGAATAGAGGTATTAAGGCAACACAAATTTTTTTCCCTCTACGGCTTAACTTTGACTCTCATTGAAGAACCAAACAGATGGAAAAATAGTTCTTCAATCGTTTAGTTTTCAAACAGGTTTTCGAAGGGAATAATACGTTCCCGATCTGGAATTCTGAACAACACAACCTTTACTTACCAAGAGAGTGTAACACGCTTGAAAATATTAAAAAAAGTTAACATAAAACTTACGATTTCTAACAACATAAACGGTGTAAAACTATAGGCAACCCAAATTCTATTGCTTTCTGATCAAATCTTATAAAAAAGAATTCGATTTCGATTCATATCGGCTCTTGAATTTTGATTACCCGGTATGTGGCGTATGAAAATCAGTGTAGTTTTTATGCTCAGAGTAATTATATAGCATAACTTAGGNNNNCTTGAAAATTCAGAGTACACTTATCCCTAAAAGTATGACTATATTGAACCATTAAAACATTTTTTTCAGAAAAATTGATACGTTCTGAAAATTCTGATCGCCTGGTATTCAAAAACTACGAACAAACCAAATTGCATTGAAATTTTTGTAGGAATTTTTTGAGCTTTTTCTTCTTCTTCTTCTGTTGATTGAACGAATATGGTTGATGGGTGAGAGTGTATTTTTAGTGGGTTTTTTTGAATGTTTCGTTTAGAGGGCATTACAGGCATGCGAAATTAATACTTTAGCCGTCTTTTTTTTATTGGGACTCCTTATTTTTAAAGCTCTGCTTAGATTTTAAGAAGATATCTGTTGGAGAATCCTTAATTTAGCCTTCAAATTATAGAATTTCGAACCTTCTCTCGTTTGTGTTTGCATTCTTTTAATTGTTAGCACATACTATACGCACATACATGCATACATAATTTACATGTCATTTAAATAAGTTTTCTAATGCCAAAAATCAAACAACAAAAATGGAAGTTTTCTTAACCAACAACTAAGAATTCTTCTTTAAACAAACAAATAAGAAACAAGGGTGGGTGAGAGTTTTGCCTGCTTTTTAAGAAGAACAGGAAAAAAAAACCTTTTCATACGCAAATTTAACACACATTTTTTAAAACAACCCTCGTCATTGTCAATTATTATTCGAAAATTTCTTTTTTATTTTTTTGCAAAAATTCTGTTTTTATTTGAAAAATATCGTCAAAAAGTCTCGCGGGTATTTCGTATCGTTGTGAATATTTTCCTTTGCCAGCAAGTAGTTGTTGCAGCTTCTGTTACTTCTCTTGTCGTTATTGAAAGAGGCATTAAGAGAAAATTTACGTTCCATTCAACCCTCATTCCTTTCTTTGCTTTGCTAAAAAAAAGGAGTTAAATTTTACGCATTTTTTGCAGGGGCTTAGTGCATGAGGGGGGGGGGGTTCTTATAAATATTTTGACAAAATTTCCAAGTGAATTTCTTTGTTGTTCGTATGTCTTGTTTTCAATAAATGTGTTGGTGTCTGATGGTGTCTCCTATTTATATGGTTTCATGCGCATCCCATACACAGTTTCATCATCTTTGACTCAGGATGTTACCAACGGATACGTTTCTACTTTGACACAACTTATCTTATAAGGATACAACAACAACAATACTAACAACACTAACAACAACAACGATAGCAGTAGCAACAGCAAGAGTACAGAAGTATAATATATTGCCGTTTCGAATGACATACGGTCGTTATGTCGCTTTCACAGTGTCTGTCGTAAGGTCTTTGCGTTTTCATATATTTTTGTTGAGCTTTTTTCTTTCTTTTTTTTTTTCTTTTAAATAAAGAAAATGTGTATTGAGATTTTTTGTTGTTGCTGTTGTTGTTGTTGTTGTATTTGCCATTTTATATCCTTTCGTTGCCTGATAACAAGAAAAATGTATTTTTCTTGACTACTTTTTTTCCTTTGCTTTTCTGTTTTTATCATGCTTAAACAATAATTTCAAAATTTTCGGTAAAATATTTAGAAAACAATCATAATAAGAGAGGGATACTAAGGGAAATTGCTTTATGAAAGTGTTGCATCAGTTTAACTATTTAAAGGGGCTTCTGAAATGTTTTCTAAAGTTTAATAATACGCCTTAAACTAACGCCTTATATTAAAGCTACAGTTTTTTAAGTCAGTATACTTTCTTGACGTACTGTACTAACCTAATGAAATAGCGAACAAAATTTTTTTCCGACATCGTTAGACTTCTCTGGCAATACTTTCTTCTGGCACTGTATTAACCTAGTAATCATAAATAAATTTTTCTCTAATGTCGTTTGACTTTTGCAACGAACTGTACTTACCATTTATATTTTCCAAAAGATTTTAAAAATGTCATTCGTTTAGTTTAATGCTCGGAAATTGATTTATTTAAAGAGAATACAAGAAATTTTTTTAAAATATTAAAAATGAAATACAAATTCTTTAAGAAATTTTGAAAAAATCAATTCATTTTTGAATGTAAAATAAGGTTTTTAATTAATCAAGGGGAGAAAACATTACCCTTAACATTTTAAATAAGAATTCCGTAAATGGTGTTTAAGCATAAACCAGATTCAAATATTTAAAGAAATATAAACCAAGTTTAACTTAAGTTTAACACTTAATTGACTGCCATATTCATAAAAACTAGTCTTGATTTATGAACGGTTTATGAAACAGATTTTCATTTAAATTATGTTTAATAAGCCTTTTATAAATCGAAAATGTTTTTTTTTATGAATAAGGAAGTAAATGTTCAGTTTTCAGGTTTAAATTAGGAAAAGAAAATATTTTTAAGAACGAAAAATACTTAACTTAAGTATAAACCAGGTTTAAGTTGTAATAAAGTTGTAATTATTAACATTTGAATGAACAGAAGTCCTTTAAAAACTACAAGAAAAGTTAAACTAAGCTTAAAATACATATAAAGTCGAGATTAAGTCAAGTTTAAACCAACTTTAATTGAATTTTAAACCGCTTATCGTTACTAAAATAAATTTCATGAATATTTTAATTCATTTAGCCAAATTTAAGACATGCTTTAAGCCAAGTTTAAGCTAACTTAGATAAATTTTTAAATGCCTATTGTTACAAGAAAACTGTTCAGGAATATTTGAATTTAAACCAAGTTTAAGATAATATTAAGGTCAAGTTTAAACTAACTTTAGTTGAAAACATTTTATCAATATTCTGATGGAATTAAAGCAAGTTTAAAACAAACTTAAAATCGAAATTAAACTAACTTTAATTGAACTATAAAGCCCGTATTGTTACAACAAAAAACTGCCAGGAATACTTTAATCAATTTAAACCAAATTTAAGACAAACTTAAAACCAAGTTTAAACTAATTTTAGTTGAACTTTAAACTACGTATTCAAGAAAAACATTCATGAATATTTTCGTGGAAATAAACCAAGTTTAAGGCATGCTTAAACCCAAAATTAAACTCATTTTAGCTACAAGAGTTGTTACATGAAACACTGTCTGGAGTATTTTAATAAATTTAAACCAAGTTCAAGGCATACTTAAACCAAGATAAAGTCAAGACTATGTTAAGTTTAAATGGAGTTTAAATAAGTTTTATATGACAACACAAGGATTTACAGCTTTCCACTATAAGACGAAATCAAAATTATGCGTTTTTCATAAGATCAAGCCGTTTATCTGAAACCATATGCCTTACGAAAACAGGATATTCAGTAATTTTATTAGAAATTATTTAAGATCAGGATTAAGGCAAGTTAAAGTCAACTTTAAAGCAAATATAAAAGAAGATTAAATTAAATTTAAATGAAATTTAAGCCAGAGTACGTGAAGTTAATTAATAAAGAAATTTAAATCCGAATTAAGCCCTTTCTAAGCATACAAAGCCACGTTAAAATGGAATTAAAGACTGAGTTGAAGATTTTAACAACTCTAAATAAGATTTAAATCGCGGTATAACAGCGGTTTAAGCCCGTAAAGCTACATTAAATTGTAATAAATTAATTTTTGAGGTTCAAGTTTAATTTACGATTGAACGAAGTTTGATTTAAGCTTAAAGAACATTTAAAGTTTGAAGTTCAAAGTTAATTAAAGCTTCACCTGAGTGTACTTTAAGATGAAAGAAGATACTGATGAAATACGTGATAATTTTAATGCTCAGTTTATACAAAATGGAAAAAACTGTTGTTTTGAAATTTAAATGGAGTTTAAAGCTTGGTTTAGAAAGAGATAAATTTTTTCTTGTAATTTTAAGACGAAGTATGTATAGTTTTGCCTAATTGACAACGAAACTGGAACTGCAAAGAGTGCTTAAATGATTTCTGACTTAAAATTTTGAATTAAAGTACACTTAACATAGGTTTAATAAACAGTTAATGAGAACATTTTAAGAATTTTAGATCATAAATGTATAAAGAATTGAAAAATATTGCGGCTGTTATGCTCAAGTATAACTAGGCTTTAAACTAAGTTCGCAGAAAGTCTAATTGTGAATATTATTGGTATTAAAATTTCGATTAACTGTACTTTACTAGCTGGTTTAACAATAAAATATTGAAAATTCTTCAAGATAAACAAAAACCAACCATTTGAAATCCTGTAGCTTGTTTTCTCCCCTTACCCTGGACTCCATTTACTCAGTCCAACGATGAGTGCAGTTTTGATTGGTGCACACATAATACAATCTCATCTCCTCTTCAGCGCGACGTGTTTGAGCCTGGAAAAATACCGACTCACGATGACCACACTTGGGGCACTCGTGATCCTCAGTACGCGGCAATGTTGGATCTGATATGACATCCGGGCAAATGTGAGTCAATTCATCGATTTCGTGCATAATTTTGTTCACATAAATGCAATTGGAATCAGCCTCCTGGCGATAGTCACAATTGCGACAGGCATACATGAGAACTTTGTTCTCTTTATCCTCTTTCGGGTACAACATGTTGTTGCATTCCTGACAGAAACGTATGCCCACATAGCCGGGTCCTTCATTAGAGGCAGCTTCAAATGAAAGTGACATTGTTGTTGTTGTTGTTGTTGCTGTTGTTGTCGTTAATTAAACTCAATTCCACAAGCAGAAGAACCAGAACAAGAACAAGCAAATATTGATTAACGTGCGTACGAGTACAATGACTTTGTGTGGTATGTGTGGTGTTGTGTGTGCGTGTATGCTTGAGAGTGCCGGCGTTACTGACAGCCTTGAACTTGAAACCCACTTAATTTAACTGTTGCTTAATTGAGTTTCTTTTTCTTTTTTTCTACAGATTTTGTTTTTGTTTTTGTTTTTTTTCTCGTTTTGTACTACACAGAGACACAACAGCAGGTTGTTACGTCATTAAAAAATCTCCGACTGCCTGTTCTGTTTTGTTGTTTTTGTATTTTGCCTGGCACGCAGAAAAGATGGTCTGTAATGAAAGAAAAAAAAAAAAAAAAGAAGAAGAAGACAACAACAAAAATAATAATAAATAACATCATATTGCTGTTGTTAGTGTTGTTGTTTTTGTAATGTTAGTAGTGTTTTTAATTTGTACTCCTTATTTCTCATTGTCTGTGTGTGTGTTAATTTTTGTGTTTCACTATTCCAATTTGTTCCCCCTTACACAACACATACATACACAATTGAAATACTAATTACAATGTTTCATAGTGATTGTGTATGTATATCGTAGAAAATCCAAAAATTGTATACAGAAAATACCGTTTAAGGGTGAGTATCCATGAAACTAAATACCTGAGAGACGACTAGACACGAAATGACAGAGAGACAGGGAGAGAGACAGAGAGAGAGAGAGAGAGAGCGAGAGGCGAAAAATTTAGAGGCAATAATATGCCCGTAGCTAGAAAGAGTAGGTTAATATTTTTTTCTACACGATACTTTATATCTTTTCCTTTCTTTTTTTGTTTTATTCTTTCGTTCCTTTGCACAAAAAGGACATGCGTATTGGCTAGAGTTTAGCGGCAATTTGTTTTGGTTTCCCCTACAAGAAAAACGAAGAAAAAAGGAAATTAAAGAGCGAATGCAACATAGAAATTTATATTCGTAGTGCTTGTGTGAAAGTATGTGTTGGCGATGAGTAAAACACAAATGATGGCCACCAATAATGCCAATGAAACGTAAATTTATACCGAAATAGCACGAAGATACGTACGATATGATACGTAAATGTTATGTTTATGCCAACTATCCCAACAACTATATTACAATCTAGTTTCTCTCACCACTTATGTTGTGTGTGTTAATTTTATACATGAGTGGCGGGACCTTCATCTTAAAGTCGACTTCGAACCACAGATTTTTGAGAAAATTTTCGTGGCAATTTTATTTTTATCCGCAGAGTTTTTGCCAGAAAACTGCAGAAAGGAGTTTGCCAGAGAAATATTTTTCAAATTTCGTTTTGATCAAGATATCAGACCTGGGGTTTGAACAGCGGCCTCATGTCTGATAAGCCAACTCACTAGCTACTAGACTATGGCGACTTCGACGATTTCAGGTTTCTGTTGAATGCAAATGCCTTTGCTTCCAACTAAATGCCATAACATATCGACCGGTAATATACATTGGATGTCTTTAACTTACATGTACCCGGAGGAGACAATGTAACCCTTAGCAGCTGACCCAGGAACAAACCCCCAACACTAACTTCTTTCCATTCCGTTTCACTAATTAACAGAGAAAGATCTTAAAAGAGCTTGTGATAATTAAAATTCCAAAGAAAGATGACTTTATAGAATGCAAAATCTGGAACGATATAATGTTTCTTATCAAGCGGATCGGTATTGCAATCAATAGCAGCTATGTTAACACTCATGGACAATGTTATCTGGATGGCTCTCCCCAGTGACTATTGACGGCATTCTATACGAAGGCATAGCTACTAAATCATTCATAAGCTATGAAACCAGGCATGTGGTAGGGGCACCCACTATTTCCAGCTGCTCCATGAAGTTGTAGACACTATTATGGCTAAAGTCACATCAATGTATAGAGGCACTACCTGACAAATATTTAGTCTAAGCGGACAATATCGGTTGCATTCGGTTTACCTCCAAGACTTATAATGGCGTCTGGTAAAATACACGGAAATCTAGAAGATTCGAGCTGCAATTTTACTTTCATTCTTAAATTTTGCTAGGCAGCAGACTTACGTTGCCTAGCTTAAGTTTGATTTGCAAGGAAATGTACTCAAGGTATTGAGCTTTAATTGGAACACACATTTATTTTTGAATACGATCCATGAACCCCTTCATAATCTGTATGTGGTGTATCACCAAAAAACGATTCAAATTTCCATCAAATAGAGGAATATGTTGGCATCACTTGCTAGGTAGTATAAAGAGCGAGTGATGATGAAATGAAAAACGATAAAAAATAAATTGTCTTCCATAGTAATGGCTGAAACAGCAACTAAAATGGATGGATATGCTAGATTTTCCCGTTTTATAATAGCACGCACGCCGTAATCATATACGAGTAGAAGAGAATTTTCACAAACTGAGAGAGAGAGAGTGTTTAACACATGAGAATGTGTTACGAGTATAATGCCCAAAGGGGGCATGATATCGAAATTGCCATATTTTCGCTCATGTACATCGCCTAACAATGTACGCCAAGCCTTGTGTATGTTCCCTTTAAGCATTTCATATAGATTTTCTTGCTTGCCTTCAATAATTTTTCTTTTTTCATTCTTTTTTTTTTGTTGTTTTTGTTTTTGTTTTTCATTTTCTATATTCGCCAAAAAGCAAACAAGGCGTAACGGGTTAATGCCATGGAAGTTCGTTCGTTCGTACGTTTTTCTGCCTCTCTTAATGTTTAAAGGCTGTTGGGGGGGGGAGGGGGCTAAACAAAGAAGAAAGAGCATCTAATGAAGGGTATGGGGTTGAAGAAGCTTTATAATGCTATGCAAGACTGAATATAAGTAATATTTTCTTTATTTTTTTCTTTTTTTTTTTTTCTTATTCAGTTCTGTTGAAATTTCCAATTTGCATATTTAGATTTAACTATACATACATACATGCCATATACATATATATGTATGTATGTAAGTGTCTTCCTCTTTCATTCATTCCTAGCATTTGACAATTTATTTTCGAAACAATTTTCATATAAAATTATAGAGACATTCATTCATTCATTCGTTCACATTTAAAGACGAGAATCTATTTCTTTTGAATTATTTTCCATCGAAATTATTCTTAACATACGTAATTTAAGTCTTTTCAGTTCAATTTAATTTCATAAATTTAAAAAAAAATTTAAATTATCAAATATTGTGTTAGTTATCGATTACGAAGGCAATTTATCGACATGGATTTTTAGGCAATCAAAGGATTTCAAAATTCATAGCAATTATCAAGGAAATGTGCATGGCAAACGAACTTTATTAACTGAATATGCAATTATACCGTCACTATAGAATTTTTGGTTTTGCAGAGCTAATATCTGAACCAGTAAATGAGCTTCAAGGCTTCTACGGAATTCAAAGTTTATAACATTAATAGAGTTCTACAGAAATCGAAACAAAATGTAAAATCCGGGCTATATTGTAGATGCACCTGTACTTTCCAGCCGAGCTCACTTAGTATAATTATTATGGAATCCTCAAAGATAGGTGCGATCTATTGTCATAAAGATCAACGACATCCTTTCGACTGTTAAATTGCGGACATTTTAATTGAATTGCTTACTCTAGTGTCGCTCATTTTGATAGTTTCCTCAGACACACGGCATTAAATTTCTTGATGTCAATCCGGGTTTTACTAACGCCATTAAAGCTTTTCTTTGATTTGTCCATGATCGTTTTACACACTAGTACGTTAGTACGTTATACACAATTTATGGGTCGGAAACATTGGTTTAACAAATGATTTGATTTTAAATTAAATTCTTTGCTCATTTGTTAATTTATGTGAATGAAATGAATTTTTTTCTTATGATGGGTTCACACAGTAGAGCGATTATTTGACTGAAAATATCGATTACAGTAGCTAAAGAGTTAAATAAGCTGGCAATTAACTACAACTGAGAGTTTCTCAACTGCCATCGTGGAAGTTTTGTTCAGTCGTCGTAATCTAGTGGGTAGTGTGTAGGCTTATTAGACGTAAGGCCACGTTTCAAACCCCAGGTTAGATATCAAAACGAAAATGTGAAAAAATATTTCTTAGGCGATTGGCAGATTTCCGATAAAAACTCTGAAAGTAAAATAAAATTGCCATTAAAAATTTCTCAAAAAAATTTGTCGTTCGGAGTCGACTTGAAACTGTATGTACCGCCACTCATTTATAAAATTAGCACACACAACATTAGTGGTGTGAGAAGCTAGATCGTAATCCTGACTGTAGGGTTCTAATGGTCAATTATGTATGTATGTATGATTTTATTCAGTAAATACTCTTTGTAAATGCGATTGTATTGAATATGAGCGAGTGAATATGAGAGTTGTTTGTGTGACAAGAAGAATGAATTCACGATTGCCAGAATTTACATTTATGAACTTACTTCGGTAGAGTTATTTTACATATAAATTTCATTATAAAAGATAAAATTTCTTATGTAATTGCAGAGCTAGAGCAACACTGATCATACACCTTGGCTCATGCACATTTTCATGTCACTGTATAGTGTCAAACTGGACATTTGTTTTTGTTTTTTTTTTCTAAATAAGCAATTGAAGACCGCCACAATTAATATGTAAGTAATACAGTGAGCGTCCAAGAGCAACTATATACTTTGGAAATTTCTAACATCACTCCAAAAAATTGTTTCGAAATTTTTTTGTAATTTTTTTTCAATTTTAAAAACTGTCAATGAAACAATTTTAAAGTAATAATAGCGGCGATTTATTAATGTAAATTTTTTTTCTAATGTATAGTTTCTTTTGACACTCACTGTATGCACATATAGAGAGAGAGACTACAAAATCTAGCAGTCGATATGGAAACACGTTGGAAAATAACAAATTTTTGTCATAATTTTTGAATTCAAAGAAAGTGAACTGAAGAAGCTTAAATTTTCTTTCAATAATTCATCTGGAATTCTCTTGACTACTAGAGTGAGATAAACACCGACAACGAATACCATAGAAAAATCAGTTGCGCTACTCTTCCAGAGAGGACTTTGATTCTATACAATGTTGGATTCTAATCCTGTTTAACGTGTAAAACTTAATTTATGTTGCTTCAAAAGGCATTAAAAAATATCTTGTACTACTAAATCGTATTGATTGAAGTCTTTACTATTTTCGAACAAGACTCCATAAAATCCATTGAAAAATAAATTTCAAAATAACAAAGTTTTGCCCAAAAACAATTTATTCATCTAAACAACAATCATCCTAAATTTACATACGTAAACGAATCAGTTTCAGTTTTAAACACAACTTAAGCGAAGTTCTCAATTACTTTGCTTAAGAAACAGCTGAAATTTAATATCAAATCAGGAAAAGTTATGAACGAATTCATAAATTTTATTTCTTGCATAGAATTCTTCATAAAATTAAAAGGAATTCAAAGGAAAATGAAATAAAAACACAAAAACGAAGAAAAATTAAAATCAAAATAAACAAACGAACCATTATAAAGCCGGTAAAATAACAATAACAATTACCAAAAAAAAAATTATAATGAGCTGAACAACGATAATGAGTCTCACCCATACAGATTCACGTGCACATACAGACTGGGTGTCAGCCAAACCAGCCAAGCAAATGAACAGCCAACATTACCTTGACCTTGAAACCTACATTTTAAAATAATATATTCGTTACTAAAATACAACAACAACGCTAACAACAACACAAAAATAATAATGAGAGCGAAATAATAACAAAAAACCAAGCAGAAATAAGAACACAAGAGATGTATAACCTCATTATTAACAACAAAAACAACAGAATACGGAGGACAGCAACGTCATTTGCTCATTATTATCATAAAGAACATCATTATCATGGTGAAACACCATCATTAAACAGGAGTCAAGAGCAACACCAACAGCAACGGCAATGCCAAAACAGTAAAAGTAAAAGCAGTACCAGAGCAACTAAAGACAGAGAAAGTCATTATTTCATCAACAAATGAGCCAGCCAGCCAGCCCAACCAACCATTCATTTCATTTCATTTCGTTCATTCATTTATTCAACTACTAGCGAGGATGCTCCTCAAACACTCACCCATACACATATACACATACACTTGCACATAGAGTCAGTACTGTTAAAAACATTAAAAAAAACAAAAACAAAAACAGAATCATCAAGTAAAACATTAAAATATTCATGCTCTCCTCTATACAGTGTGATGCTGTGTCGTTGCCGGTTTTATTTTCACCAACTCATTTACATTAAAAGTGTGTGTATAAATACTCACTCACACCATCGCACCAAACACTCTTACTCATACAGAATGCTTCATACTCTTCATCATTCCACTTTTAGAGCAGAAACAAGCAGAAAAAAAAAACCAAAAACCAAAAACAAATTGTAGTGGTAGTAGAAGTATTTAGTATAGTTGTAGTTGTAGTAGTGGTAGTGGTAGTGGTAGTGATGGTAGTAGTAGTAGTGTTAGTGGTAGTCTAGCAGCAATTCTTTCTAATTTACATCAGCTGCAAATGCTCTCATTATCATTTATTCATTTCATTTCGTCGTTTCATTCAAACCCGGTTCATAATGAACATACAAATGAGAGAGAAAAAAAACGGAAAACCTTTCCATGACTGTTAAGGATGCTAAGAGACAGAGAGAGAGAAAGAGAGAGAGGGAAGTGCAGGATGCTGGCTTACTGTTATTGCGGCTTTTCGCGTTTTCTCTCAACATTATTTTGTTGTTCTAGTTGTTGTTGTTGTATTTAAAATATTTTCATTTGAATTTCTACTCATCAAGCTTTATGGCTACAACAGGGCTACATCAGGGGGTGTCAGTAAAAACATGTGCCAGACTAGAGCAAAAAAGGAAAAGCAACAAAAGAACATTGTGTGTGTGTGTGTGTGCATTTGTTTTAATAGCAGCCAGCATTCGAAATTAAACAAATAACAGTGAAATACCAACAACAACAAAAAAAAATTATAAAATAAAATAGCAAAAGAGAAGACAGAGACAGAGAGAGAGAGAGAGAGAGACAAAAGAAATGTAAAAACCGCGCAAAAATTTTGTAGTTTCAATTGAAATATGCAGAGAATAAATAATAAAAAAAAGCACACGCACACACACTTACATACACACACACATACACACACAAATATA
Organism: Sarcophaga bullata; assembly: GCA_005959815.1. NCBI lineage: Eukaryota > Metazoa > Arthropoda > Insecta > Diptera > Sarcophagidae > Sarcophaga > Sarcophaga bullata. The sequence continues at coordinate 477,971 of QOCX01000092.1, forward strand.
CAGAATATGGAAAAAGACAAAAACCATGTCAGGCATAACAAAAATTAAAAAGAAAAAATGGAAAATGAAAAATAAATCCAAGAGAAAGAGCGGCAGAGACAGACTGACTGAGAGGAAGATTGCAGACATAATAATTGCTGGTCGCGAAATATTTTCTGTGCTTCTCTGTTATTAAAAAAAAAAAAAAAAGTTGCCATAAAAGTATGTCATCCTCTTAACAAAAACAAACAAAAAAAAAAAAAAAAAACGAGCAAAAATCATAAAAATTTATCACACAGTCTTTATTTTTAGTTGGACTTTAATTTTCAGGGGAGTTCATTCTCCATTGCAATGTTAAAGGGAGATGGCAAGAGAGTGTTTCTAATTTGTGCCAACCAATATTGAATTGTTTTGAATGGGCGTCTATAAGTTACCGCATTTATCATGAGTAATTTGTTTATTTTGATTAATTTTTGGAGGTTAGTAAACTGATATTGAAGTTATCGATTACTTCTTATTGAGGTTATTTAGCTATGAAATGAGTGGCATTAGAGATGTTTTGTATGACAAATTTCCACTATTGAATACAGCAGTAGGGGAGTCACAAACAAATTCGTAAAGATATTTGTACTGAAAGTGTTTGTAACGAAATATTCAAAAAGTCAAATTCGTATGCAATTACACCCAAAATGGAAAATGTGTCCACAACAGAAGAGCTTAGAATTTTCTATTCGGAATGTAAATTAATATGCATGAGTTCTACATGCTACCTCTACATACATAACTGTTCATTACAACCTTCCAGTTAGGATTATGGCCAAGCTTTTCATGCAACTAATGTTGTGTGCGTTAATTTTTTCCATAAGTGGCAGGTCACCTACAGTTTAAAGCCGACTCTGAACGACAGTTTTTTTTGAGAAACTTTTCAGGGCAATTTTATTTCACTCTCAGAGTTTATGCGAGAAATCTGTTGAGAGGAAGTCACCGAAGAAATATTTTTTTTATATTTCGCTTTGAAGGAGATGTCTGACCTGGGGTTTGAACAGTGGCGTCTCGTCTAATAAGCCAACACACTAGCTACTAGACTACGACGACTGCGTTAATAAGATGCTGAAATCTATCCGCAATTTTAAGGCACTTACGTTCATAATAAGATTGTATGGGAAGAGCGATAACACATCACACTTTCCTATTCTTATTCCTATTCTTCTAATGCCGTGTATAATGCTCTTCCACAAAGTAGTTTCGATAGCCAGTTCACCATGGTGTCCTGTATACCGCACTTTATCAGTAGGCCTACTGTGTTGTCACATTATTGTAGTATAACCACTTGCCCCACTTTTGCCACTTAAACCGCTGAAGTATACAACTTCAGTGCCAATGAGTGCTCCATTAAATACCTTAGAATATGCAAGACGTTCTCAATAAACCTTAATTTACTATATGCTTGCTATTCCTTGAATAGGAGATTACCGTTCGAAGTCTGACGTATATTAATATCGATGAGTTCATACATGATCTTCAGAGTTATGGAACACTCAACTGAAATAGTCTATGCCAAGCATTCATTTACCATCACCATGTATAACATACGTATGTAATTGGTCATTATAAGCCTTTAGTCGGGATTACAACCTAGATTCTCAGAACGCTGATGTTGTGTGTGTTAATTTTATACATGAGCAGTGGGACCTATAGTTTAATGTCGACTGCGAATGACAGCCTGTTTATTTATTCGCAAAGTTTTTTTTTGCCAGAAACCTGCTGAGAGGAAGTTGACGAAGAAAACATTTTTCATATTCCGTTTTGTTAGAGATTGGTGACCTGGGGTTTGAACCATAGGCCAATACACTACCTACTAGACTACGATGACGTGTCTCTCATTGTATTTATTTTCAGAGACCACGTAGGAAAGAGCTTTTTGCCAACATGACTGATAATTCAACAATTTTTAAAGGTTTTTTTTTTATCAGTTGTTGTCTGTTTAGCCAGACCAAAGATAGCTTGGTTAGCCTCTGTCAGCTGGATGAGTCAAAGTGCTGTAAATACCAAAGAAATATTATTTCGTATATCGTGCTGTAAACCCTAACATTTCAGGTTCGAATCCCCATAAAAAAAATTTTATCTTGGGTTCCCATTTAATAAATTAATGGATCTAGGCAGTCCCTTCACCTCTAAGCTCAACAGGGAGGGTAATACCGACAAAGAATGTCACAGAAAGCTCAAGCATTGTTGCCTTTAAGCAACAATAATTGCAAGATCTATCACTCATGGACCTTCTACAGTACACCAATCACTGGAAAAACTCGATTAATGGAAAGGAAACAAAGCATAAACATATATGACCTTAGTTCTCGATCTACCTCTTGTAAGTGCAGGCAGACCTAACAATTCGTCGGCTCCCTCGTTTCTTCCACTTTATGGCAGTTCTCGCAATGAAGTCATGCAGAGATCACTAGGTTTCCCAAATCCACTGCCATTTACACAGCGGAGGTTTTTGTTTTGATTGGAATTTGATGGGCTTTCGTTCACTGGTTAGTTCATTTTGGGAATGAGATATCCTTGACAGTATTAGATGCCATACTCACAATTTGCAGGACTCTAAACCCATGAAATTACTTAAATTTCTAAAGCAAATCGGTTAAATACCAAATGAATTTAAATTTTTGTTCTTTAAGCAAGAAATCTTATGCTGTATCCTTGATATCGATTGAATTTCTAAGAGACTTTGTTTTAGTATGAGATTCATATTGACAATGTATGCAAATATTATTACAATTTTTAAGATGACAAAACAAAATACGAAAACGAAAAGGGGAAAAAAAACTGCGAAAAGAAATTCAATAAAATTCACACTACATTTGCAAATTTGTTTGTCACAAAAAGAAAGTCATAAACCCCCCGATATAATATTTCGAAACAAGCGCATAAATATCATTAAGTATGTACATACATACATACACATATATGTAAGTATGTATGTGTGTGTTACAAATACTTTATTTTCTCGAATACATTTGTGTTAGGCATTTGCAAAAATAAAATTCAACCAAACCAACCGTCAAGCAATTCTCGAATTTCGGATTTTTGTTTGGGTTTTGGGTGCTGCTTGTAATTGTATTTCGTAAAGCCTACAAAGGATACGACCGAGTAAACGTACATGCAAAGGAAAAGCAGAAACGGGAACAGAAACAGAAACAGGCTAAGGATTTTCATGAAAATATCTTCTTCATAACACTCACTCACCGGCTACAATAGTAGTAAGCGGTGTAAGTCGTATTTGTAACTTAAGATGTGCGTTTAATACACGTGCATGTGTGTGTGTGTGCTTTCCCACACTCTTTTTTTTTGTTCTTTGCCACCAACTGAGCCACACACACTACCACATTCTCTGTGTAGATTTTTCACGCTTCCGGCAAAGGTTTTTTTTGTTTTTTTTTTTATTTCTTTGGCAATAATTTCATTTTTGTTCTTTTACTCCACTGTTCGACGCCTCCAAAAATTGCGTTTCCACTAAAACGAATGGAAAAAGAAAATTATTTTTCCTTCATGTCAATGGCAATGGCAATGGCACACACTATAAATGGTGGCAAGTTGAAGCAACTGAAACAGTTAAAGTATGGCTGGGAAACGAGTGTAAAAAAAACGGCATTTTCATTTGTATTGCGTTGTGAGGGTGTCAATTTGTATAATGTCACACACACACACACATACTTACATACACACGTATGCATATTAACAAAGAAACTGTAAATCGAAGTTGATTTTCTATTTATTAGAATTGCAAAAAGGAATAAAAATTACTTTCAAATCGAACTACCACTACTCATGCTACAATTATATGCACAATGTGCGAAATGTATAAATGACAGTTGCCAACAAAAGTAAAGCCTTTTTGCTATCAAATAAAATAATCAAAAGGACAAACCTTCATAAAGGTAACATTCACAACGGCATGATAACTTAGAAAAGAATGTTTAAATATGGTTTGATACTATGCTAGCTGTCCATCTCTTCAAGATGAATTATTGTATGGCTATCACCATGAGATAAACTATCCAATCAGTACCATTTATGGCAACAAATTTTTCTAGAATCATTTCGTTTTCAATATCAAACAAATAGAGCGGCTTAAGCATTCAATGAAAGATACAGTCCCCAGGAAATTGCTGTAGTTTAATAGGTAGTAGGCTGGCTTACTGTACTAGAGCTAATGAGCGAAATTTGAAAAAAAATATTTCTTTTGCTAAAATTGCTATGAAAAGTTCCTTAAAAATCTGTCATTCAAAAATCATGTTCAATTGTACAACAACATGACAACATGGTTGGTGGGAGAAGTTGGGTTGTAGTCCTGGCTAAAGTATTGTAATGGTCAATTAAGTAAGAAATATTTTTATATTGTTTGGGGCAAGCAACAGTATTATTTCGCTTTATTGTTTACGTTGCGCCAAAGATCACATACAGCCTCAGGTATTGGTCAGAGCACTTTTAAGGAATCTAAGGCTTTATCTGGCCACAGTTGTCTCGATAATCAGTCGATTGGCGCATTGATAGATGTAAATGAATCACGACAGTGAGTAGAAAGCGACAAAGCCTTAAGCGAGTTTCCGAGATGAACTCGCTGATCTGAGAAGGCAGCAGAACGTAGCTGGGCCACAGGCAAACTAGCGAAACCCAAAAATACGTAGAACATGTTGACAAGTAAGAAGTGATAAAGATCTTGAGGAGACAGCAGTATAATATCACCGAACTGGGGATTAGCGGAGGATGCCCTAGTAGATGGAAGTTTCAAATTAAATTTTTTCTTTGTAGTTTTGATGATTCCATCACTTACTTACTTAAGGGTAAATTGAAGGTCCAAACTACTAACATAAAAACCAATCGTTATAGGTCATGAATATAGAACATCGGCATAAAAGATTCAAATATTGCTGCTTACAGAACTAAGTTGAGATTAAATTCAAAGGAAAGAATGTAGTCGCCTAGTCTAGTAGGTAGTGTGTTGGCTTATTAGCCGTGAAGCCTTTGTTCAAACCCCCAGGCATCAAAACGAAAATATGAAAAAAAATATTTCTTCGGCGACTTCCTCTCAGCAGATTTCTGGCAAAAACTCTGAGAGTGAATAAAAAATTGCCATGAAAAAGGTTCTCAAAAAATCTGTCTTTCGGAATCGACTTTAAACTCTAGGTTCTGCCACTCATGTATAAAATTAACACACAAACACCATAAGTGATCCTGACTAAAGGATTGCAATGAACAATTATGTATGTATGTATGTATGTATGTATGTATGTATGTATGTACGTATGTATGTATGTATGTATCTATGTATGTATGAAAGGAATTGTTGCTGCCTGCTATAAATGCTGTTGTTACAAATCGTTTTAATTTTATAACACACTGTATTTGTTTTTTAAATTTTTAATACATTTTTATTTACACATGCATACACACCTACATGCCTACATATATGAATGAGTATGTGTTTGAAAGTAAGTGACAATAGTTGTGTGATAATTCGTATGTTAGTTTGTGTATGGGGATGGCTGAGAATAAGAGTTATTGGCAGGGTAAGCAAACAAATACTTTTAAAAGCACACGTAAAATAACAGAAATGCCAATATAAATACATATGCAATGTGTGTGTGTGTGTGTGTTTGTGTGTGTACACTTAGGTATCTAGATATTGGATTTAAAATTTTTATTTTTCGTGGGGAATGGGGGTATGGGGGATATATTTTAGTGACTTGTGTGTGTCACTTTTGAGAAAAATCCATCAAATGTTAAAAATTGACGACATTTTGTGAAATGTGATCTGTTTTTGTTATTGATGCCAACATTTGAACGTTCTTTCTTGTTTTTCCTTGCTGTCTTTACTTGGGAAAACTGTGTGTCTGTGTGTGAATGTACAACAGCAACAACAACAATAATAAGAAATGAAATATAAGATAAATAAATAAATAAATTGTATATGCACGAATATATTATTGAAACGAAAGTAAAGTAAAGAAAACGAAAACAACAACATCAACAACAACAACAACAATAATAATAATAATATTGGCGAAAATAAAAAAACAATTTTTTTTTTTTGCAAATTCTGGTAATGGCATCACACTTCAATTGAGTTACTAATGCTTTGACAAAAAACAAGCTTTACCCCTCCTCCACCTCTCTTTCTCTTACACTTTAACTACTGTGACTATATGTGTGTATGCGTATGTAAACTTATACGCCATTTTTATTTCGGGTGTTCATTTTCCTTTGACAGTCTTCAACCAGTCAGCCAGTTAGTTAGTCAGTCAGTCAGTCAGTCAAATCAATGACTTTAGACACACGTATGCGCGATGTTTTATACAAACGTATCAATCACAAATTAATGAGATGTGAGTATGAGTTTATTTGCGAAAAAAAAGGTAATACAGTGAAAAGCAAAACTGTTAAGAATTGCTTGCGTATGTGGAGTTTACAAAAATGTGATCAAAAATGTGGAAATCTTATGAAAAATTTTTATTCTACACCAGACATGTTGGCCAAACAAGTGACTGCGAACAAAGGCAATGACACTAGGCACCATAAAAGTATGGAAAGACAAGAACTTTGCTCATGCCAAAATCTTGGACTACACGATAACTGCACCTGCTTTCGATACTGGTTTTGCAACGCAGATACCAAAGAGAATCGTTTTATGCCAATGGTTTACACCTCCCAAGGAATCTTCATTTAGGTTCTCACTGATGACTCCTCATCGCTCAACAAAGTCTAATGTGTGGAATCTTTTCAGAACAATGGAACATTGCACAGCCCCTTGCTGTACCAGAATATTGCAACACTTTTCGAGCTGAAATATCGGCTTTTAAAACTGCCGCCATGCGAATACGGTATCAGAGTATATCGTATGGTGACGCAGGCTTATTACGACAGTAAAACTGTCATTACATCCCTAGAAAGTGTACACCACCATTAAGATTGTCCGAGAATGCCGGATGTCTCCGAAAAAGAAAGCGAGACATTTGTCGTTACCCTTTTTTGGGTTTCTGGAGGACATCGTAGGCAACAATAAGACCGATGCACATGCCAAGGCAGGCACTACGAAAAATGCAAATGAATTCCTACCTTGCGATTCGGCGCTCCTCTACAGAGAGGCAAGCAAATAGTCTCAAAAAAAACTCCATTTATTGGCAAAGGCAAGATGGGATAATGAACTCACTTGTAGAAATACCAGACAGATCAGGCCCTACATGGCTGCATGCAGCACAGAATTTTCATTGAATCTATCAAGATTCCATCTGAGGAACCTCATAGCAGTGATAATGGGACACTGGCCTTTTGCTGCTCATGCTAGGAGGCTGGGAATACCTCATAATGACTTCTGTAGGACTTGAAATGACGGGAAAGAAGAGGAAACACATGAATCTTCTTTGTCATGTCCGAGGCTTAGGCACCTAACAAGAAGAATTCTTGGACACCCAGAATGACAAAACATGTCAACGGTGATTTGAGCAAACTACACACCTTCATAAGACTCTCAGGGTGGTATGAGTGATACCAAGTCGCCATTGGACTTGAAGAAGAAGCACACTTTCATAAAACTCCCGACATTTGTGAGGGAAACTAACCTGGAGCTATAATATGTAGGAATAGAGGTTCTTACAAGACCTAAGTAATCCATGCCCGAAGAGGCAGCTGCTAGTCTAACATAACCTAATTCTATCCCACACTGTAGTCCTTTTTCTAAGTTTATGTTTGTGTATCTATCTGTTTTGGCATATCTGTAGTAGCATAAGTAATGCTGCTTGATTCATAAAAAGAAAAGAAAAGAAAAGGAGACTGATGGATGCCTCATCTTATTTTCTAAGTAATTCCAAGTATATTGTATGTCCTTGTAAGCAGTATATCAGGACATTCGCTTTTATCTTTTTAGCTCCTCATATTCTTTATAACAGAAAAAACGCTTGATGGCGATGGCAGCAGAAGCTATTGAATGAAGAATGTATCTCTTCTGCGTTTATCAGTTGCGAAAAAAGAAACAAAAAAAAAAGAAAAAAAAGCAAAACCTTTTTCAATTTGTTTTAAACTTCTTAAAGGTGAGTGGTGTATGTGCATGTATGTATGTATGTAGGTGTGTAGGTGTATTTCTAATGTTTATATGCAAATGTTGTTATTGCTCTTATACGAGTCCTTTTGTCACATGAGAGAGAGCGAGAGAGAGAGAGAGAGAGGGAACATGAGGCACACATCACATATGAATAATTCTCTGTGGGTGCTCCTTTTTCCTTTTCTTTTATTTTTTTTTATTAACAAATGTACAATATTATTGTATTTGTATATACAATATGAGTGTGTGGGTGTTTGTGTGCATATATTATATTTTAAAACACAACACCATCACTTTTGTTTTTGTTTTCTTTTCTTTCTTGATGATATTATTCAATCCATCATTTTGTATTTTTGCAAATTGAATTCTAATTTGAAAAAATTTTCTTCTTCGTTCTCTGCTGCTGCTGCTGCTGCTGCTGCTCATTTTAATATTCCTTTTCCTTGGGTTCTTATTTTTTGTCAAATGGAAAGCAGCAAAAAGGTATTTTTCTTTAATTGAATTGTATTGATAGTCAGTTGTTTCACAACTTATTTCCGTTACTAATTTCTTGAACTTTAAAACGCCTATGGAATCTTAAACAGTTTTATTCGAATTTTTTTTTTCTTCTGTGTTCTGTATAGTCCTGCCACAAAAAAAAAAAAAAAACTCTTTTGAAATTGCCTGTGACACCAACAAAACAATGACAATTTGTTGCAGAAGTTTAACTTAAAGTCATTATCACATGCTGGTTCTTCTGAGGGGTAAGAAACCCAATCATTTATGAAGGATTGCGGAAAATGCTCTGAACAAAGCCTACATTTGGCCACAATCTAGAAGTCTGATTATGAACGGGATTGAGACTTAAATATGCTCATTTATAAGAAAAACAGGGATTGTTAATGATGACCGTCTACGCTTTTTTGATTAGAAGATCCTGGTCGCCGTTGTCTAGTAAGTAGTTTGCTGGCATATTAGGCGTGCAGCAATGATTCAAACCCCAGACCAGACATCTCTAACAAAATGAAAAAATATTTATTCAGCAATTTCCTCTCAAAAGTCTTCTGGCAAAACTTCTAAGAGTAAATAAAATTGCCATGAAAAGTTTCTTAAAAAACTGCCGTTCGGTTCTGTAGGTTTTGCCACTCATTGTCAAAATGAACATACACAACGTAGTTGGTGTGAGAAGCTCGGTCGTAATACTGAGTAAACGGTATCCTGGATAGGAAAAGAAAACATCTAGAGAACTGACCGCAAAAGCCCATTGTTACTCGTGCTTATAGTATAACAGAACTAATAGATTCTAATGGAAATAGTCATAGTCTTTTTGGTAGTATGTTAGCTTATTAAACGTGAGGCCACGGTTCAAACCATCTCCCGTAAAATAAAATTTAAAAAAATATTTCTTCGGCGACTTCTTCTCTGCGACCTCTCCTTGGCAAAAACTGTGATAATAAATAAAATTGCCATGGAAAGTTTCTCAAAAAATCTGTCGTTCGGAGTCGACTCAAAACTGTAGATCCCGCCACTCACTAGATCGTAATCCTGACTGAAGCAGTGGCTCTACTCGGCCGTAGTAGCCAGGCAGACATCGTTGAATAGGAAATGCCACATTAGAATAATTCGGACTCGATATGAACACGTGAACGGTGACAGAGCTAACTTTTTTTGATTGATTGATTTGATTGATGGATTTGATTGATTTGATTGATTGAGAGACGGTGTAATGAACCAACGAGATCCACAAATTGTATCAGCATAGTATAATTAAGACACTGAACTTAACATGCAACTATCCAACAGGATGCTTAACACAACTCATTTCTCTGATACCAGATCGATATTCTTGGTTAAGCGGACTTGATGGACTCTTAACATGGTGGCAAAACAATCAGAAATTAAATTATGGCTCTAGCTACCATACCATAGTACCGATTGGCAAAAGCAGATACATGCGATAAAGGAATGCATGGTCTAGGATTGGGATAATTTAATAAATTGACTTATAAGCGCTTAACATGCCCACATGATTTCTAAGTAGAATGCTGATAGATAGAAGACTCTATGGTTGCTACCCCCCTCTCCCTTTAACACAATCAAATATTTTTAGGATGTGAGAATTACAAGTTTTATAATTCTCATATTTTGCGTAATTATGTGATTGAAGAAATTTCAATAGCATTTGAATCAAGCAACAAATATAAAATCGTTGAAATATTTCTTAAATTTAAATTGCATTTTATACAGAAAATTTCTCACTCTACAGAAAAACTATGGCTGGATATGGCTGGGCTATCCACTATAACCATACCATGTTCGCATAACAATATGTCCGCCAATATCCTTAACGAAAATCGAAACCCATACACATGTGTGTACAAATGTGTGTGTGTGTGTGTGTCTAAATTAGAAATTTTTTTATTGGATAAATATTAAAGCCGTACATATACATACATACGTACATACGTACATATGTATATACATACCATGCATATGTGTATACATATCGCGTGTAATCCATTTAGAATTTTAAGGAATCAAATCGATTGACATTCGACCCTTTCTTTTCCAAAAGAACTGGAATATTGCTTTGACATGAAGAACAACAACAAGAAAGAAACAAAAAAAGATCAACGAAAAAACGTTTTCCATCTATGAAAATCTAAAGAAAGGTACAAATTCTTTGGCAATATTAAAAGAGAGAGGAGAGAAACGCAAAAAAAATGAAAATTCACCACATATTCCTTATATTCGCCATCCCCCACCACCACCACCACCATCAATTTGTCCACAACACCCCCGGGTTTTATGTTCGATTCTTATGGCGAAATGTATTTCGATTATTTGTTCACTTCGTTTTTTTTTTCTTCTGTGCCGTTATCTCTCCTACGTACGGTCTGGGTCTGGCTCTGGTTCTGTGTATCCTTTATCCTTTTGTTGAAAATTTGATTTTTTATGTTGCCATTTTTTTTCTTTCGTTGCTCTCTTCAGCGTGTTCGTTCATTTGTGTGTGTGTATGTGTGCCTGTGTGTTGTGTGTGTGTTGTGTGTTGTGTGTGTGTTTCTATTTTCATCCTGATGAATGCTATTTTGATGCGTGATTGTCATAAAATTTTGTGATCGGAATAATAAAAGACATTTTGCCATTTAGTTTGATTGAACATAAAATGGTTCACTGGAAACAAAAATAAAACGAAATAGAAATCGAAATAAAATGGGCAAAAGAGACAAGAAAAATATTCTTATTTTTTGATTAGAAATTATTCTTTGATTCAATGGTTAAAGAATTTCGTTTTATTTTTTGAATTTGCATTGGAAATGCTTTAAATTTAAAGGTTTTCAAGGTATTTAAACCCTAATAGTGATAAGAATTCAAGAGTTTTTCTATGAAAACAATATTCATTTACAATAAAAAACAATATTTTAAGGCCGAAGTCGTCTGATCAAACAGCAATCAGCAGTAGGAGAAGCAGTCAATGCCTCTTTTAAGTTGTTGCCACTAAATTTATTCAACTTCATAGTGTTGCTGTATTGCCTCTTCAAAATTATTATGACGTTTAATAAGATTTTCTTGTTTAATTTCCATTTAAGATCACCTAAATGCCATCCAAACAGATCTGTTTTATACTGCGGTTGGAACTTGTTTTCATTGTAATTGAAATCTGTTGCCAAACTGTTAACCTAACCATATGGACGGATATTGTCCAAAAAGTCTTTTTTACCAACCATCCATTCACTTTCAAAGCCATGGATTAAATTGAATTTTTTGTTTTTTTTTTTTTAATTATTTTTCAAAATATTTTCAAATGATTGCCTTCAAAATTTATTATTTATAACGCGTGACTATTTTTAACAAATTGTTTGTCAAAAACAAAAAAAAAAAAAACAAAAATTCAAAAGATTAAAAAACCAGAGTTGCAAACAACATTTAATATGATAGCGTTTATAGCAGTAGCAGTCAGTTAACAAGTAACAATTATTGTAACCACTTTTAACTGTGGTTATACAATAATTATTGCCGTCTTAATGACACTTGAGCGAGCACACATTCACATGTAATTGGTTGTTGTTAGAGCGATATGCAAGAGATTTATCGATTCAATTATAATCGTAAACAAATTTTTAATCTTTTTAATTTTAAAAAAAATTTATCTCTCTCTATCTCTCTCTCCCGCTCTCTCTACTAATCAATATAAGAATGGTCATGTGAACAGTGATGGTTCATTTAATGAACTTCATTTCCATTCTAAAATATTTTTTCTTCTTTTTTACTTTATATCTTCACCTATACACATGCAATACAATG
>QOCX01000092.1:497574-527159 GCA_005959815.1 Sarcophaga bullata
GGACCTGCAATTTAAAGTCGCCTTCGATCGACAGATTTTTGATTTTTTTATTTTACTCCCAGAAATCTGCTGAGAGGAAGTCGCCGAAGGATTAATGCTTTCTTAGAGATGTCTGACCTGGGGTTTGAACCGTGGCCTTATTAGATTACGGTGTCTATTTCGGGGATGACACCATACAAGGCATAACTCGTCTCAGAGAAATGGACCGGACGAAGTTCAGGAAGTTTGTACAAGATACAAAGAATAATGTGGTAATCCTAATAGTGAGCGCCCTAAGCCTACATGGTAGCTTAGGTGTACGCCAATTGGCCTACCTATGTACTTATTGGAAACCAGCCATAAACTGGAACCAAATATAATCTAGCGTTCCATATTTGTTTACTCTTCTGCATTTAAAACAAGATATTTGATGACAGATCTTTACGAATACTTAATACAGTACAACAAAATAGTTGATGAACACTTAAGGATTTTTTTCAATTTCAATTTAAAAACTGAAGATTGTTGTTTGCATTTACATTTGATTCTGAATTTATTTTGCGATAAATTGAAGCGGGAAACTTTAATTTCATTTACCATAATGATTTTAACGCACTGTAGTTTCATTCTGTACGAAAAAATTTTCCTTTTTTTGATAAAATTTTTTAAATTATTTTTTCATTGAAATTTATTAACTAAGGATTGACTAAAGCCTTCTTTGTAAATATTTTTTTATTTCTTTTCAGTTACATTTTCAATTTTTAATTTCACTTTATTTTTTCAATTTCTGTTTTAAGTTTTGAATTTCAATTTTCTTCAAACTGTTGCCCGCATCGAAGTTTAACTGAAACTAAATTCGAATTTGTTTTCAACACTCTAGAAAACCCTTGTATTTTAAAAAAAATAATTTTGAAAAAACTGAAATCTGAAATTTAATGATCCTTACGTATGCAAATTACAATAAATTTTAATTTATTCCAACAACAAAAAAAAAAAAAAAAAAAAAAAAAATCCTTTTCATATTCAAAATAGGCAAAGAAAACTAACAGAGAAGGTAGAGGGAGAAGCAGCATGTTGGCAACATAGATCTTGTAAAACAAGAAGGGTTCGTTTGGAAATTATCATTTCAATAGAAAAAAAAAAACGAATCCTTTTACTTTTTTCTGTGTGCTTTGTTAGAACGTTCTCTTTTTTTAACCCCCAAATGATGCTTTCGTAGGTAAGCAGTAGTGATCATAGGCTTGTTTTGTTATGCAAAAAGGATCTCGTTTTTTTTTTTTTTTGGTTTTTCTTTGCATGTCAATGAGGCGTTTACGCTTGCGCATAAATTATAAGACGTTCTTGTCAAACCCTTTGGCTTAAAACATTTTAGCTTGACAGCTGAGCTGTTTGTCACGTATTTCAAACATCAATCGCTATTTAAAAATAAAGGCTTCACTTCGTAGAAATTTATTTTGCTTTTCTATTAAAAAATTTTTTTTTTCAATTTGAATAAATTTTTTTGCATCGTTGTTTATCCCGAGGCTGGATTAAGTTCTCCATTAAGCATGACAAATTTTCTAAGAGCCTATAAATAACTTTCTTTTTTTTTAATTCTAATCCTAGTTTGATTGATGACAAGCAGTGGTTACGTGTTGGTATTTCCATGGCCATGAAATTTTCAACGTCAATAAACTACCTCCTACAGATTAGCTGATTATATGAGAATGATAGGCGATTGCAATTGGAAATATGTTTTGGATTCTTTTCTGAATCTTTAAAAATGAAAATCTTTCACGAAAAGTTTTTTTTATGAAAGCAAAAAAGAGATCATAACTAAAACTGCTATGAGACTTTCTATTGAAAGTAAAGCCTAAAATGTGTAGAGGCAATAATTTTATTTCGTTTATAATACTGAAATATCTGACAGCTGTTATGAGCTTTGGATTGTCTGGGGGTTCGTCTAATTATATGTCAGATCAATATGCTTTACCCTTACCGGGGACGTGTATTCTTAATAGACCAACGGACGCAACGTACGCAATTGGTCATTACAACCCTTCCGACAGGATTATGACCTAGTTTTTCACATCACTTATGTTTGTGCTGTTAATTTTTATACATGAGTGGTGCGACCTACAGACGACTCCAAACGCCAGATTTCTGAGAAATTTTTTCACGGCAATTTAATTTATTCTCGGAGTTTTTGCCAGAAATCTGTTGAGAGGCAGTAGCCGAAGAAATATTTTTTTTTCATATTTCGATTCGTTGGAAATGTTTGGCCTCGGGTTTATACCGTAACCTCACGTCTAATAAGCCAACATACTACCTACTGGACTACGGTCACAAACCGAGCGTTTGGAAATTTACTACCCTTCTGAAGAGGCAACTATAATCTACTCGAGACTGTCACAACAGATCTTCGAAGCAGCAAACATGTTTCAATGTTGCACTGATCACGTAAAAATGTTACGTATTATAGAGGAACAGTCAGTTGAATAGATATCGACCTTATAACAGAGTCTAATCGAATTCAGCAGGTTATTCGATATCATCAAATAGCAGACTGTTTAGGACGCAAGTGTTGTAATAAAGTTCCAACAGCTTGGTTCAAATGCGATACAGAAATTTATCAGGCCGGGTACTGCATGCATGATTATTGGAGAAAACAATTCGTGTAAATACTGAAGTGCGAATGGTAGGGATTCTGTCAATGCCTTTAATTAAAATCGCTTTTGATCAATAGTAAAGCAGGCAAGCCGCGTTCACAGTGATATTTGTTGTATGAATCCGTTCGCTCATAAATTTTCACATACACTGAGCGTCAAAAGAAATTATACACTAAGGATAAAATTCAAACAATTATTAAAGTGAACTTTTACCTCTTAAGGAGAGTGCCCGAAAAAATTTGACAATATTTCGAATTTTTTTGTAATTTTATTCTTTTGTTGCAATTTTAAAAACTGGCAATGAAACAATTTTGAAATAAAAATAACGGTAACTTACAGTTTCTTAGACGATCATTGTAGATCCCACAAACTGTATTATAAAGATCACACAGCTGCCGAAGTTGATCTGCTTATTAACCCTTAGCGGATTAGGGTTCCCTAAAAATATTTTTTAATTTGAGAATTGACATCGTGCAACTCGACAATGTTAAGAATTGTTGGTACCTTGGATGGCCAAACATCTTCTACTGGTGGTTCACATGAGAAAATTGCAAATCTCAGAATTAAGATTTGCGTTTTCTCCTTAAGTTTGAATTCTTTTCTACTGCATAGCAGTGAGTTCTGAAATTATACTGTAATAGACGTACGCTCCCTGAAGGTTTTCGTTAATTATTGTTTTGACGATCTTTTATAGAAATTACTGCCAGAAAGCAGTAAGTTTGCAGGAAAATTGTAAAAAAATAAACGGAACCACGTTTTGGGAGGTCCCTTGTAGATAATATCCAAGATGTTAATTGATTGGGAATCCCAGGGACAGCAGAAAAAAGTGAAACCTGCCTATAATTGGCAGAGCAGAGACTAAAATCACAACAACTTAATGTACAGTGAGCGTCAAAAGAAACTGCACATTAAACAAAATTTTAACATTAATAAATTACCGTTATTTTTATATTAAAATTTAATTCATGGCCAAAAAAAAAAAAAAAAAAAAAAAAAAAAAAAAAAAAATCAAATTTTTTCGGGCACTCTCCTCCCTAAGTGGTAAAAGTTGATTTTAATGATTGTTAGATTTTTATCATAGTATACAGTGTTTCTTATGACGCTTAAAGTATTTGATACGTCAGTGATTGGATCTATTCTGACAACTCATTGCGAGTGGTAGTCGATGTTTAAAGGTTTTGAAAGCTAATTTCGTACTACGGGCATCGCTGATATCCAAATTCCTTTTAAATTCGAATAATCGATGTGCAATAAACTACTTGAAATCTGTTGTTGTTGTTGTTGTTATTGTTGTTAAACAACAAGTAACAATACAAACAACAAGACAAACAATAAATATGTGGCAAAAAGTCAGGTATCTGTTGTTTTAATGCCGGTTATTATTATTATTCGTATTGTGCATTGCAAAAAATTTATTGAAAACAGTTTATTTAACCCTTGAACTCTTTATTTTTATTTCTTTTTTTTTCACAAACAAACACCCCAAGATACTTTACAATTTAAAATAAAAGGATGCTCTCTCTGTATGCTATTGAGAAACAATAGAGAAACTAAATAAAGCCATGCATGCATACTATAGGCAATGAATTGGGAACCTTTTGGCATTTTAAAGGACCTTATCAATAGGCTTTGTAGTTAGGTTTTGTAGTTTACATTTAATGTGCGATTTATTGCCATTGATTAGATCAGACTGTAAAATCATCCGAAAAGTGGTTTTCTACACACTTTAACATTTCTTTTCTCTTTAATTTTTATTTTATACGCCCTTTGTGCTGCTCTCTCAAGTTTTTTTTTTATTACTTTCGTTGGTTTTGTTTGGTTTTTTTTTTTGTTTTTCGCTAAAAAAGGATGCAAAAAACTAATAAAGCGGAGATAAAATTTTTATCATTGAAATTCTGATACTGCTGGACTCAGTTCACAAAATAGGGGTTGTAATCCACTCTGCTTTTTCTTTTTTTTTTCTTTTTTCGCATCCTTTACCGCTTGGCCCATTAATATAAATTTGCCTTTTAATAGTTCAATGGGTATGTATGCATGTATGTATGTATGTTTTTGCATATGATACGTATGTACACACATATTTTTCATGGTTGATTTGATTTTTATGAATATTCATATTCATTACATCGTCTGTCTGTTCTTTCTTTCTAAAGCCAATGCAAAATAGTTGTTGGTGATCAAAGCATTGTTATTCGTGTGTTGTTTGCTTAAAAATCAAGGGTTTTTTTTGTTTCATTGTAATTCGTGATTTATGGCCGAACATTTAACACATTTTTTTTCGAAAATAAAAATAAAAATTTTCAATAGAAAAGAAAAACTAAAAGTAACGAAAACATTTTTAAGCCTTTTAATAGCAAAGAACAACCAACATGTGGTAACACACGTAAAAAATATATTAATGGGCCCTACAAACAATAGAGAACATATTTTACGCTCTCTTTACAACAACAAAAAAAAATTATCACAAGAGTTTTGTATTTTTATGACAGAAAGAGAGAAAATCGTTTTTTAGTTACTTACTCTGCTCAAACAGGATGTATTTGGGAAGTTAGTCTTGATCTGAAATTGAAACAAAAGAAGAATACGTTAATAGGACTTAAAGCTGATTAAAGGATTTATAATTTATGAAAACATTTTTCTTCTTTCTCTTTTTTTATAAAAGCATCACTCTGTCATCTACTCATGTAGTGGGTTGTGTTGGAATGAAGAAAATAGGTTAGGTTTATTAAGGGACAAGAAGGACCCCTACAAGTAGGGAGTTCCATACACGGATAGTCCGTATAAATAATGAATTCTATCTGTAATCCAATGTGCGATCCACTGACCAATCGACCATAAATGGATGTGCCCTCCGTAGCCCACGAGTGCTATGGAGAATACATGATTTTCTAAAACAAGTCCCCTTGTTCTGCTCAAGCAAAATCCGTAGTAGTAGCTATGGAACAGTGAAAAGCAAGTCACATTGTGCAAGGCTCGGATGAACCAATAGAATTCGATATCCTTCTGACATTAATAAGCAACTTCGCCCTCTCCTGTAAGCGGTCGGTAAGCCTCAAAATATATTTTCAGGCTTCGACCTATACATGAGAATCGTATTCCATTCTTGGTCGGATATAAAAGGCGTTAAGAGTAGTTAGATCCGACGTAGTGAAGCATTTTTGGCACCGTCTTAAGAAACCGAGGCACTTGAATGCTTCTTTTGACATTTGAAAAAGGTATTGGTTCCAGCGAATATTGCACTGAATTTTTATAACCAGGAGCGTTCGATTCCTTAATACTTACACCACCCACAGCTACAGTTGAGGCAATATTATTGCTGAGCTTGTGTGTAAGTAAGCAGCATTGCGCGTTAAATAAATATAACAGCTGAGATCGTAAAACCCTGAAGAGGTGAGAATATTGGAAAACAAATCGTGTATAAAAATTGCGATAAATTAAACTAAACGAGCAGGTGTATGCATAAGCTGTGGTTTCTCTAGATGGTCGAAAAATCTAAGTCAGCAATCTTACGTAATAAAAGACTTTGAAAATAAAAAAACAAAACTCCATACTGACCATTTAAATATTATGGTTTACCACATAGAATGTATGTACATATGTATACATTTTCCTGAAGGCTCTATAACGACTATTATTTACCTAATTGGCCATTACAACGCTTCAGCAAGGATTACAACCTAGTTTCTCTCACCACACATGTTGTGTGTTTTTATTTTATTCATGAGTGGCGTGGGACCTACAGTTTAAAATCGCTTCCGAACTACAGATTCTTAAGAAACTTTTCATGGCAATTTTGTTACGATCTGAGTTTTTTGTCAGTTTTATAGTCCCGATAGTCTTGTAGGTATTAGACGTAATTCCGAACAGACATTGTTGGCTCTAAGAACCTCTATTCAGAATGTGAATCATTCCTAGACCAATATGTATATGCAGTGATGAGGAAAACGAATTACTTTAACGCGTACTTCAAACCTGTACAGCGTTAATGTATTTCAAAAGGAAATACTTGCTTGAATATCTAGCAGGGACTACAGATTCAGGGCAGTACAATGATGTTCTAGCCGCAGTTATCTAGCTATTATCTACACAGTAGAGTGATTAGTAGTCCAGAAAATTACATCCTGTTCAGAAAGATGCATTCAAATCATTACTGATACTCTGACTTCTCTTAACTCTTATTCTTATTCTATTATTCTAAGCAACTTTTTATAACGTTTCATAGCATTTCCTATTTTTGATGCGGGGAAAATACATGAAATTTGTTTCAAATTTTCATAATTCTTAGAGAAAATTTTTTTTGTAGATTTCATTACAAATTAAACGCTTAAATGATTATTCGGGTTTAGCTTGCAAATGAAAGCAGATCAACATTCAGCAGCATTTGAGAGAGAGCGGTAAGGGGTTAATTTATGAAAAAAATTATAAAATTTTCCTTATCGTTTGTAACGCATCATCTGCGTGAATATTTATAAGGCAGAACCACATTAAACAGCATGCAAAGTGTGTGTGATCACAGATCACATTTAAATATGTTCAGATGTCTGTATAGGCTGATGAATTTACCTGTGTTGTATGTATCTTTCAAAAAAAATTCAAATAACCTCAAAGGTTTATCTATAGACACACGCATATTTACCTTTGTAAATATGTAAAGAGGTGTGTGTATGCATGTCTATATAATTTATCCTTCCTTTATCCACAATCCACTTCACGCATTATGATTTTTGATTATAGATTTTATAGCCACTGCTGCTGCTGCTGCTGCTGCTACTGCTGCTGCTGCTTTCATTTTAATCTATTGTTTCTTTATGATTTCTTTTTTTTTTTTCGCTTTTTTTGGTTTCTGTTTAGTGGGGTTGTGTTACGTTTTACATTTCTACGCATGTCCTTGATGTGTTATGTTTACATGTGTTGTTTATAATGGCATGACAGCTAGATATCGTATACCGTTATGTTAATATTTTATTGAAATCATATGTTTTATGCTCTCATAAGTAAACGGTAGCATTATCATCCTCTTATATTTCATTTTTTTTTTATTCCTTTTTGGAGTTTTTTTTTTATTAAATGCTTTTGATTTTATTTGTTCCATGCCAATGGTTATCATTTAATTTAGGCAGGTTTCAATCATTAATCCGTTAATGATAACATATTTACAATCTAGACTGCTTAAATTTTAATAGAATACTCAGAAGAGCGTTTGTAAACACAATAGATGCCGTAAACTTAACAACTGATAGCATCTAGTCTTGCTTAGATTCTTAAGCTATGCTCTAAGCCTCAAATCTGCAATCTTTTTTAAATTAATTGTCCGGGTTTGTGATCTCAGCTGTAATTATAGTTGGTGTACGTGTTAATGAGTCAGACGATCTTGATATTCTGTTCATGAAAGTTCAGGATGATGTTCGCTGGAACCAGCACACCTGCTACAGTGCAAAGAAGCATTCTATTGCCTCGGTTTCTTAAGACGGTGCCAGAAATATTTCACTTCATCGAATCTCCTTACTCTTAACGCCTTTTATATCCCATCGAGAAAGGAATACATCTCTCAGGTATGAGTCGAAAGGGAAAATTTTAGTTTGACGCTTCTCAATTGCGTATAGGAGGCGGAGGGCGAAGGTGCTTATCATTGCCAATAGGGTATCCAATTCTATTGATTCATTATTGTATTGAGCAATGTGCTTATGTTTCACTGTCCCTCAGCTAATACAACGGATTTTGTTTTAGCGAGCTAAAGGAACCTGTTCCCGAGTATCGTGTATTCTTACGTAGCACCCGTATTACTTGTGGTCGATTGGCTACTGGATCGCACACTGCATTACTGCATACGTTCTTTAGACGGACTATTCGTATATGGAACCTATCTATAGAGGTTTTTCCTGCCACTTATAATATACACACACAAATTCGGCATTATAATCCTTTAGTCAGGATTACATCCTAGCTTCTCACAGCAGTAATGTTGTGTGTGTTAATTTTATACATGAGTGCTGGGACGTACAGTTTAAAGTCGATTCCGAACAACAGATTTTTGAGCTTTTCATGGCAATTTTATTCACTCTCAGAGTCTTTGCCAGAAATCTGCTGAGTACAGTCTAATACTTAATCCCAATGTAATTTGACTGGGAACAGTCTAGACTGTGTCAATTCCGCCTCCATCTATCTTGATTTTCTTCGAATACAACATTCGCTGAAGCTTCCCCTCCTACCTACCCCAATACATAATTGCTTATTACAGCCCTTAATTTAAGATTATAACCTAGTTTCTCACATCAATTTAAAGTCGACTCCAAACGCCAGATTTTTGAGAAATTTTTCAAGGTTTTTTTTTACCAGAAATCTGCGAGAGAAAGTCACCGTAGTCACCGTTTTTCGTATTTTCGTTTTGATGTATGACCTGGGGTTTAAACCGAGAATCACGTCTAATAAGCCAACACACTACCTATTGAACCACGGCGACTTCATAGTCCAGTTACAACCTCAGCTTATTCGGTACAGTCTGATGCATAATCCCATTGCAATTACCTAGAAAAATTGTGCAAATTCTGTCTCTATACATCTTCTTTTTCTTCCAATATAATATTCACTGAAGCTCCCCTCCCTGCAAGTTCATCTGCAGGCAAACTGCAGTGAATTCCTACATGTCTTGGACTACAGATGATGACACTATTTCTTCAGCCTAACTCATTCAGCTTGCCCAGCCAGTCCCATATTAACTTTAATCCAACCTCATATGTGCTGAGTACTTAGATGACGACCCACTAGTGAGTTGGTATTTCTATGGCCCATGATCTATACCTCCTGCTCAAGTTTAATTTTGCACATCTAACAACTGTAGATCCACGAAGATGAGTTTTAAGAATTTTAAAAGCCTATAGGGAATCAAAAAGGGACTTTCGTCTTGTTTCGTCTTCTGTAAAAAGAAAAGTGGCATTTACTCCTCTTCCCCCTTCTCTATTTTGGTTCTTTCCTGGAATAAACTTTTGCCAAACTGTTGCAGTGTGTTATATTGTTTACAAGCCTATGGAAATATATCGTCTTACGGCTGGGCTGAAATAAAATTTGTTATCAAAATAGTATACAAAGCCAGTTTATTTCGCTAAATTCTAAGCACCACTAGCTATTATTAATGAACATTTAAATGTATGTGAACAAAATATGCTTGTGCAGCAGCTATTTATGCCAAAATGAAACTGGTAACATAAGTAATGGCCAAAAAGCTTCGCATATTGCTAGGGAAATAACGCCATAAAGTGTTAAAAATTTGAAGGCTTGAAAAATCAATCAAAAACACAAGAAAATTCTCACAAGACAGTTTCCTATTTCCTAACCAAATTAAACTCCTTCCATTGAGAATCCGTATTAACAGCGACTAAAAAACCGCGCGTAAATAAATTCATTCAGAAAATTTTATGCACATTTTTTTGTCTTGTAACAACTGCAAGTAAAATTTCAAAGAAAAATGAGAGACAAAAACCAAAAGAAAAATTTTGAAATAAAACAAGGAAAATGAATAAAAATTTCCCTAATGAGTTGAAGGCAAAGAAAAATGACTCAAGCAGTAGCAGAAGCACGTGCTAATAATAGTGGGTGATGGTATGAGTTTCGACAACACTCGGCAACATTAGTTCATTAGCCTTTTAAATACCAGATGCAAGGAAAGTAAGCAAGAAAGAAAGAGAACGAGCAATAACAAACCGTAATTCGCTGCAAGTTTGTTTTGTTTTGCTATTTTCAGTTTCATTTTCTTCAAAGAAACAGAAAAAATTAAAATGAAAACAAAACCGTCTGCTTAAATGAAACAATGAGAATGAGTAGGAGTGGGGGAAACTTACACGCATACATACATGAATATCAAGAAATACAAGACGAAACATCCTTTCCCTTGCCAACCAACCCAAACCAAACCAATACACTGGCAAACAAGTAAATGAGTTTTTAAAAAATAAAGCAACGCAATGAGAAGAAGAAAATGAAAAGGAAATTATGGCGCGAAAAATTCCATGCGTTTTGATGCTGGGCTCTGCCTCACTGTTGCTATTCTCATACAATTTCTTTGCATTCATTGCCGGTTTGTTTTTAATCACGAAAACAGTTAAAAAAAAAACGGAAAAACAACCGCCATTTACGCCAAAAGGAAGGCACCCCAAGACACAATTTTTTTTTTATTTTAAATGAGCAGGAGCAGCAACATTAACGGCAACATTCCTTAAGAAACTGTGAAATAGAGCGGCAAGCCAAGAGAAACGGTATTCTTGTTACAAGAAAACTTTTAAATTGCCAGTGAACTTGAGTGTAGTAGTGTGGGTGGCTGTGCAAACGAAATGTTAGAGATTTTAATGAATATTTACACCCAAACACACACACATACATTCATACACATTAAAAATAAAAAATAATAATAAGACAGCAAGGAAGTGATGATGATGATGATAACGAAGAAGAAGAGGAAGAAGAGAATGGCATATACAACCCAGTTTCTTAAGAAGTTTATCACATAAATAAAGTTGGCAATGAAAAAATTTTCTCTGCGCTCACTAAATACTACAGCAGAGCAGCTGTTTTACTTGCTGTTTTACTTGCTCCAACTTTTAATGATGATGAGCATAATGATAATGAAGTTCTTTCTTCTGACAGACAGACAGACAGACAGACATTGTTTTTTCATTTGTTTCGTTTTGTTTTGTTTTATTATGAACAACAACAACGTCATTGACGACATTCTTGTGTTTTTCCTCTCCAGTTTTCTTAGTGAACATTTGTACGTTTAAACGAACTTTTACTTCTTCTTCTTCTTCTTCTTGTTCATTTGCTTCATTTTCCTTTTTTTTTTCTTGTAATATTTGTTATTGTAACAATTGTTGTTGTTGTTGTACGCAATTAATTAAAACTTTGTTGGGGTTGGTTATGGTTCGATTGAAGGCTGAACTGTATGAACAGCAACAAAACAAAACAAAACAAAATTGCGTATAAAACCAGAGCAAAGCAAATGAACTTGTGTCTCTTGTTGAAAAAGAGTGTGGGAGCAACAACACCAACAACAACAACAACAACAACAAAAAATTTTTCCTTATTAAAACGTTTTAACATTTAAACACGAACTTGATGAGTAATAAATTGAATTGAGGAGGGGGTGGAGTAGAGTGAGTGAGTATGTCTTCCTTTGAATTTCTCTTGCACAATTAGTAAACTTAACTGTGTGTGTGTGTGTGTGAGTTCAAGAGAAATTGTGTCAAACTGTCTGGCTCGGTGTTTTTTGTATTTTTTCTTCTTTTATACTGTTCGTGGGAATTCCCCAATTACTTAACTTCTCTCTTCCTCATCATCATCATCATCAACAGCATCTAGTACACAATACTGTGATGCTCTTTTGTTCTTACAGTCTGTGTAAGTACAATCACTGTATGTGTGTGTGTTGTAATTCAATTACAATTTTCATAATTTCACTTCTTTTTTGTCTTCTGGAGTTTTGTGGGAAAATTTTTCCTGTGGTGTTTGTTGTTGCTTTTCTTTTTGTTCGAAAGCTTTTGTCTTTGGTCGTTAAAAGTTAAATGAAATGAGTAATCGAAAGAGCAAAAGCAACAGGTTGAACACATAGTGACGTGTCTGGGTTATCATTCATAGGAATGAGAGATAAACAGGACAACAAATCTTTAATTAATTGAAAAATAAGCTTAGAAAGTACATTATTAAAGGAGGAGGTACTTGTTTGGAGTATGAATTATTGGATAATCTGTGCCCGCTGGTTGTGGCAGCTATCTACGAAGGATTTTGTGAATTTAAATTTAATCGAGGTTTTGTTTTTGTTAGGTGGAGTTTTTTGAAAATCTGATCAAATACCATTTCGACAATTTCCTCTCAGCAGTCTTCCCGCAAAAACTCTGAAAATAATTAAAATTGCCCTGAAAAGTTTCTCAAAAATCTGTACCACAACATAAGTGCTGTAAGAAGGTATTCCGTAATTCTGACCAATTAAGTAAATAAGTATTCTTATTAAAGTACAGAACCCTGACAAGTTTTTCCAGCACAATTTTTAATATTTTCCCACTTCAGTTGTGTATAGCAGCAGCTATTTCAATAGTTGGTAATTGCCTAGTTGGTAGGTATGTAGTTGGTAGTTGTGTAGTTGGTGGTTGTGTACTTGGCAGTTGTGTAGTTGTTAGTTGTGTAGTTGGTGTTGTGTAGTTGGTGTTGTATAGTTGGTAATTGTGTAGTTGACGCTTGTGTAGTTGGTGGTTGTGTAGTTGGCAGTTTTGTAGTTGGTGGTTATATAGTTGGTAGTTCCGTAGTTGGTTGTTGTGTAGTTGGTGGTTGTGCGGTTGGTGGTTGTGTAGTTGTTAGTTGTGTAGTTGGTGGTTGTAGTTTTGTAGTTGGTGGTTACATAGTCGGGAGGTGGTTGTTGTGTAGTTGGTACTTGTGTAGTTGGTAGTTGTGTAGGTGCTAGTTGTGTAGTTGGTAGTTCTCTAGTTGGTGGTTGTGTAGTTGGTAGTTCTCTAGTTGTTAGTTGTGTAGTTGGTGATTGAGCGGTTGGTGGTTGTGCAGTTGGTGGTTGTGTAGTTATTAGTTGTGTAGTTGGTGGTTGTGTAGTTTGTAGTTTTGTAGTTGGCGGTTATATAGTTGGTAGTTGGTTGTTGTGTACTTGTATTTGTACTTGTGGTACTTGTGTTGTTGGTAGTGGTGTAGTTGCTAGCTATGTAGTTCGTAGTTCTGTAGTAGGTGGTTGTGCAGTTGGTGGTTGGGTAGTTGGTGGTTGGGTAATTGGTAGTTGTGTAGTTGCTAGTTGTGCAGTTGGTAATTGCTTTCTGGTTGGTAGTTTTATAGTTGGTGGTTGTATGGTTGGTAGTTGCTTAGTTTTCTCGTTGGTAGTTGTGTAGTTGATAGTTGTGTAAGGATCTCATTATTGTTTCAATTTTCTTCTGATCTTATTCAATAGATCTCCTAGCAATATTACCTAACGTCTTCCTTAGTGTGTAACCAATCTACTTCCTCTTACGTTCCTTTTCTCTTTCAATTCAATTTGTTTTCTTCAATTGAGAATTGTTGGCCTTTTTTTCTTAATTCGGTATTGTACAGAGTCTGGGCCATATCGATGGTAATATTTGAAATTGTATGCGCCTTTGCATTCTAATAAAAAGAAAAATTCCCTCGAGTCGCAAGTGAAGTTCACGTCGCTATTTGTTTGCTTCTTCATACATTCTTGTACACTTTTTGGGGGGAGGTTGGTCGAATGATAAGGATTTCAACAAGAATTCTGATTATTGACAAGAGTAATACAGAAGAGAATCTTTCCATTACACTAACAACCTTTACTTGGTACACATGCGTTACCGTAACCTCTAGAAGGTTAAAGTAAACCCCTTTGCCTATTTCTGATGTTACAAAAAAAATTTAATTCGTTTTGCAATGAATTTTACTGTTAGAGTTTCTAATATACAAGGTAAACGCAGTACCTACAGATGCTTATTTGCCCTTATATGTGCGACAGGAACATGAAAAAAAAACGAAAGAAAAACAGAAAGAAGTTTAAAAATAATAAAAGAAAGGAAAGTCCTCGTCAACAACAATAGAGGCAATTTCAATTCAATTTGAATATTTCGCCATCACAATAAAAACATCATCAGCCACCAGCAGTAACTACAATAATAACAATATGATGTTAAGAAAACATTGAAGGATGTGATGTGTTGCGCAAAAAAAAAAAGAAAAGAAAAGAAAAATAAAGTAGACGTGCCATGCCGTTCGCTCTTTTATTATTAATATTATTATTATTGTTGTTGTTGTTGTCATTGTCGTTACAGTCGTTGTTGCTTTTGTCGCCAACGCAATATTGTGTTTTTTTTTGTATGCAATTCTCGTTTTTCAAGGTATACGTGTGTATAACCATTGTTATCGTAACATTTCGAGTTTAAGTGGATCAAAAACGATTTAAGAGACGGTATA
Source organism: Sarcophaga bullata (assembly GCA_005959815.1). Lineage (NCBI taxonomy): Eukaryota > Metazoa > Arthropoda > Insecta > Diptera > Sarcophagidae > Sarcophaga > Sarcophaga bullata. Next base: position 512,142 of record QOCX01000092.1, read on the forward strand.
GAGGCTTAATGAGAACCGTTATGAAGAAATCTAGCCTTATAAGCTTTAGTTCTATCACCGGCGTAAAGCTTAGCAAAACACAGTTTCTGTCTCCAGTTCCTTGCCTTCCGATATATTTTGTTGCTTGAAAACATATTTTAATTGCAGTTGCTTAAATAACTCCTAGGGATTTTCGAAGTTCTCCTTGAGGATGGTGATACTTGTTAGGGAATGGTGCCTCAAATTCATTGTTTTCTGGCTATTTCGGCTAACTTAGAAAGAGCCTAATTAGTTAAGCTTTTATTGAAGCATGATGCCTGCGTAAAGTCGCCTTTATTGTTAGATTAATCAACATTGGATCTCTAACAGTGGATCCTTAAAGGTTTAAGAACTTCTTCTAGTCCTTCACGTGTTACAAACAAAGTGCTGAACTAATAATGACGTACCGCCATCAAATCATTTTAAAAGCACGATTTGTTCTTCTTTTCTTTTAGTCCATATGCCATCTCAAGTGTAGGTTCAATCAATGTAAAGAAAGCAACAGAAAAACTGTAAAATCCGATTCAAACTACATGCCGAACGAACGTTACCTTTGCAAGCTTACGCACCCCTATACCCTGCTCTACTCCTTTAATTTTTGATTCCTTTTTTTGCGTTTTTTGTTTTTTTTTTTTGTTTATTCCTGGTAAAATAATAATAAAAATATTTTACATCCTGTATGAAGGAGGAATATGACATTTTTGTGTTCTCCTTCTCTCTACACTTCCTGCTTGAAATTTTCTATTTAGACTGGGTACCAATCAACAGTGTGTGTGTGTGTGTGTGTGTGTGTGTGGATAGATGTTGAGAATTGTCACAATAATGCTTATTATTATACTCCGTGTTTATTTATTTTTAAAAATTCATATTATTTTCTCTCTCACTCTCTCTCACTCTCTCTCTCCATCACACACTCATGTAATAAAAATTACATGACAATGTATGTGAAATATTTCAAATAAAATTACAATAAAAAAAAAAAAAAGATTTTTTTTCTTTTGCTCTTCTCGTTATTCTGTTGATTGTTATTATTGCCTTCATTGTTGTTGTTCGCTTCGGTTTGTGTCGTTAAACATTTTTATTGTTGTGACTCAACTAAGCATGTGGGTTTCAAGGATCCTTAATTTTTTGTTGGTTTTTTTTTCTTTTTGCTTTCGGTTCCTATTCAAATTGAATGCCAATCAATAGTTTGTCCTCTATTTCAATACAAAAACTTGTCATGCACATCCAACTAATCCAAGGATTTTCTTAACTTTGTTTAGAACTGATTGAAGCAGTCTATTGTATCCTAAGGCATATTATTTCGAGCTTCTTAAGTAGGATATTCTACTTCACTTTCTTTTTAAGATTGAAAAATTCGAAATAATTTGTTTAGTAGGTTTTGTTGTGTGTATCTAAAGGAATTTTTTCAGGTCCAAATCTATCCCTTATTATCCTTAATGAACTTCTCTCTTTAACTTCTAAACCTATCTACTCCTTTTGCAGTGATATCTGTCTTTCATAATCCTTTGTACATCAAGGCTCTTCGAAAATAGAGTTGAAAAAGTCTTAATATGACTCACGTATATTCGGCTTACAGACAGGATAACATAAATAGGCACTATTTAAATGTCAAAAGGAACGAATGCTCATATGAACAGCATCGAAATTACTTTTTTATGTGAGGAACAAAAAGTTCTTTATATAAGTAATTCGGGCAAAATCAAATAAAAAAGGGATTAAGGAGGAAATCGGCCTAATAGGCTGGATAGCCATGGTATCAAATACTATAAACCAGGTGTCCACACACCCAGGCGTTACTTGAGACCAAAGATATAGGCGACGAAGCTAATGATTTTCTTCAAATAAGCAACAAAAAGTTTTCTATATAAAACGGACAAAATTGTTGCATTGCAGTCTTTTTGCCGATGACTTGCATTTTTCGGTCGATAACTTGCATTTTTGTTGATTGATTACTTGAACAATGACCTTTTTAGTCGCTAACTTGAATTGTTTGGTCGATGACTTGCATTTTTTTGGTCGATGACTTGTATTTTTCGGTCGATAACTAGGATTTTTTTTTGAACAATGACTTTTTTAGTCGCTAACTTGAATTGTTTGGTCGATGACTTGCAATTTTTGGTCGATTACTTGGATTTTTTCCTCGATGACTTATATTTTTTGGTCGATTACTTGTATTTTTTTTTGGTAAATGACTTGCATTTTATTGGTCGGTTACTGGCATTTTTTGGTTGCTTGACCTTGCATTAATTGGACATGACTTGAATGTTTCGGCTTGTCCGATTACATGTATTTTTGGCTGATAAATTGCATTTTTTTGATCGATAACTTGCATTTTTTGGTATATGACTAACATATTTTTCAAATGAATAGGTTGATATCTGGAATATTATGTTAAGACTTGTTTACCGCACACAGGAGAGCTTGAATGTGTCCATTAATGACGTTAAGATAACTAACTCTATTGAATCCTTGGAATGCTGCCGCAACGTGAGTTTTACTTGCCCGTTTTTTTTGCCTTTAAAGCGAAACACAAACATTATACAACAGCTACCATTCGACCGTTCAGCGCCTATGAGAGTAACTTAAGATTAGTATGGGGCTGTCCAGGCAAGCGAAATCAGTTAGGCAGGGGCAAAGTATCACCCTACTTCTTGAATCATAGTAGAATTCGGAATGTATGGCAATAAGTAGGTGAATGAGTTTGCGGGAAGTGGAGATTTAACATCATATCAATGGGACCAGAACCTTTTTGTTATGCGGAAAAAGGAGTTTGTGAGGATATTCTCCTGAGAAAGGTATGATGGATGGAGGTATGATGTCTCTTGTGAAGTCAAAGGGGTTTAAGACAATCAACACTTTTTGTGGATAATTACATGGGAAAGAGAAATGAGTTATTGCCCGGAATATTGAAGAATTCTTATTGCTCTGACCCAGATCAACTTGAGTGATCTTTCTTCATAGAGAAAATTGTACTCCTGCAAACTAGACAGTGTTGTGACCTCTCTGGTGCCAGGCTAATACTGCTATTTGCCGACATGTCTTGGCATGAGGAGCTAAGAGTAAATATTGGATAGATTATTGGTATGACTAGGACATTCGATAGCGATACAATATGGTTGATGTGTATACTCGATTAATATGGTGATAAAATAATAAAAAAGAAAGGAAACATTTCGCTTGAATGTAAAATATTTTTTAATATTAAGCGAGTATTTTTTTTTTGAGAATTTTAGATTAAAAAAAACGGTTTTTTTATTTTTACTTGAATTTCTTTAACTTTATTGCTGTGTTTATATTGTTATACGTTCCCTTAATCAAGTAAAAAAAAAAAAAACAACAAAATTGTTGTTCCATATGAGAATTTTTTTTATTGTGAATTGCAAAAGGAATTTCATTTTATTATAAAAAAAAACAACAAAAAAAAGGAAAAAAATAAAATGTGCGTCGATGTGTATGAGCCATGCGAGGGATATTCATGTGAACCCCTACACATGTAAATCTATTTTTATATGTATGTATAGATGTATGTGCGTATGTGTATTATTGTTGTCTGAATATGTAAATCCAGTGACTTTCTTCGTCCTTTTTTGTTTTTTTTTGTTCGTGATTCACATTCTGCGAAATGATTCGACATTGTTTTGACTCCCATATACACTCACTCGTATTGTGCTTATTTGTAGGGATTTCTTGATTTTATTTTATTTTCTTTGGATTGTTGTTGTTTCATAAATATTTTCTTTATTTTATTTTATTTTATATTTTATGCAGAACGCAAAAAAGTAAATAAAAAAAAATTATATTTTTTGTGAATTTGTTGTTGTTTTTTGCCAAACGTTCGGCAATTCTGTCATTCTCTACATACCATACTACAGTGTATGAAAATTGAATGAAACGTAAATAATAATTGAACAGGAATCATATTTCCAGATTACGTATCATATTGGATCAAAATGTTTAAAACGCTATAATGGCTGAATGAGAACCGTTATAAAGAAATCTGCTAAGGAAACTGTTGTAAAGCGTCTCTGTCAGCCTTATTAGCTTTGGTTCTATGAGACTCTGGCGTAATGCATAGCAAAACACAGTTACTGTCTCCATTTCCTTGGCCTCCAATATATTTTGTTGCTTGAAAACATATTTTAATTGCAGTTGCTTAAGTAACTCCCATTGATTTTTGAAGTTTTCTTTGAATATGATGATAGTAGTTAGGGAATGGTGCCTCCAATTCATTGTTTTCGGACTCTTTCGGCTAACTTAGAAAGAGCCTACTAAGTTACTCTCTTATGGGAACGTTTTGCCTGTATAAAGTCGCCTCTGTCGGGTCAATCCACCCGTAGGTTCTTAGGTGTTTAGGGATTTTCTTTATATTCCCTCACGTGTTGCAAACAGAGTGCTAAACTAATAATAACGTACCGGCATTATGGCATTTTAAAAGCAAGATTTTTTCTTCTTTTCTTTTAGTCCGTATGCCATCAATGTAAAGAAAGCAACAGAAAAAATGTAAAATCCGATTCAAACTATAAGCCTAATGAACGTTACCTTTGCAAGCACACGCACCCCCTATACTCTACTCTACTCCTTTAATTTTTGACGTTTTTTTGTTTTCTTTTGTGTTTATTCTGGTATTCCGTAAATAATAATTGAATGTGGATCATATTTCCCGATTACGTATAATATTGGAGTAAAATTATTCTCTATTAAGGAAAATTGGGAATACTTCTCTTTCAGAAATATGCCTACAAAGCTGGTTAACCCAACGAATGTCCACTTTAACGGTTTTTTTTTTTTTTTTTTTCAAGTGCGGAAAACTTTAAAATAAATTTCAAGCGCTTAACATAAGAATCTAAAACTGGAGAAAAAGGGAGATTTTAAAAGGGAAAAATCTTCCCAAGTCTAAGCCCATCAAACTTTCTTACACCCAACGTCAATACGCAATAGGCAAACAGAATGAGAAAGGAGTTCTATAAGTTCAAGTGGACTTATTCTTATTTCCCCGAGTGTAGTTAAAAACAAATTCATACAATAATAATAATAATAACAACAACAACAATTCATTCATATCTAAAGCATGTTATTTTCAATTCTTTTTCTTCTTGTAAATACTTTTTTTTTCTTGGGATTTTCGTTACGATTTCGTTTTATTTTTTCATTCATTTTTTTTTTGGATTCTGTAAACGACATTGTTGTCGTTATTGTCTCCGGATAAGGGTTGATAAACACATACGCATACATATATATGCGAGCATACATATATGCGGGATAAAATTTATAAATTTTTCATATAAAAATTGTTTTTACATTCATACACACACACACGCTGTATTCACATGTACATGTAAACATACATATGCATGTAATCGTATATGTACGTACATACATACGTACATGCATTGCTATGATTGTTAACAGAGTAAAAATATTTAATGTATGGAATTTAATGTTTGTTGTTGTATTTGTTGTTGTATTAACAGTGATTTCTGATTTTTGTTTTCTGTGACACACACAATCCTTAAACAAATAGGAGAAGGTGTGGCTGGTTTGGTGGTACAGATTTTTGGTTGTATTGAGTTTTGTTATGAGAATACAACAATAACAACAACAACAATAATACAAAAATATTATACTTGATGTGATTGATTGGTTAAGCATGCACAGGGAAAGTGAGTGTATGATAGCAAATACATACCTTTTACAACACATACAAACACTCACACACAATTAGAATTGTATTCGCATACAGTAGTCTAAGCCTAATTAGTTAAACACATGCACACATTCACTTGAATGCTTATAAACAGAGCTTTAAACAGCATTTCTTAATATTTTTCTTTGCTTCATTGCAGTTTCCTTAAGTAGGTATTCCCAGCTAAACAGATGCTAGAATGATACGCTTGTCATGTACAGCCAGAGATCGGCAATTAATCGTTTTTTATTGCTACTCATAAGCACTCACGAAATTTTGAATAAAAGTGAGTCAACAATATTGAAATTTAACTACGTAATCTGATTCATTCTTCCTCACTACAACATTGATTTATAAGTACAGGTTGCAATGAGCGTGCGTACAACGTTGACATCAAACTCATACCATTCGAAATATGTTGGATTCATAAGCCTACTCTCATTTAGATTTATTGAACTCTTAGGAGAATACTTAGAAATGGATTCGAGTGACTCAAATCATTCATCAAAATTTACAGTTTTAATTATTGTTGCATTTACAACAAAATAAAAAAGACACATAAGCACGAAACACAGAGCAGCAAGCGGACCAAACACACAACCTTCTATTGAGTATTTTAGTGTTCGTACACGATTCATACTTATTTTGTGATTCTTGTTTATGCTGAGTATGGACAGTCGAAATTAACATCATACGTGTTGTTAAGTATGAATATGATGAGTACTTCAAACTTTGAATATGAGTAGAAGAGGTTCCATGATATTAAAATAAGTATGAATGCCTATGTAAGTCCGAAATTATGAGTATGATTCGATTCTACTCATCTTTTTGAATTATATTGCTGATCTCTGATACATACATACATAATTGATCATACCTTTACCACGATTACCACTTAGTTACTCACACTACTAATACTGTGTTGTGTTAATTTTTTATACATGAGTGGCAGGACCTACAGTTTAAAGTCGATTCCGAACGACAGATGTTTTTGAGAAACATTTTCATGGTAATTTTTCCACACTCAGAGTTTTTATCAGAAATCTGCTGAGAGAAGTCGCTGCGGAAATGCGTTTTCATATTTCGTTTTGTTGGAGATCTCTGACCTGGGGGTTTGAACCATGACTAGACTACGGTCTAGTAGGTCATCTAACGCGGACAAATAGTAATGCTTTATGGGAGCATAGTTTGGACTGAAATACTTGCTGGGATGCAGACGATTTTAAATTCCTTCTTTATAACTGACGTTCCTAAGATGTTCGTTGTTTATAAGATAACGGAAAGGACAGGGCATTGACTTTTTAATATTTGAAAGGCGCTTGAAACGTTTTAAAAATCTGTGAAATCGAAAACTCAAATGATTTTTGCGAATTCTAGATATTGTTCGTGAAGCAGAAAACATAAACACCACTGTGATACAAAAATCTGGGGATCAGTATCTGTCTATTGATTATGCGACAGTCGAACAAGGCTTCGATCCTAATGTAATCAAAGTATACCACAACAGACACACTCGTGGATCCAAAACTCTTCAAAAAGTCTGATGTAGAATACTATCACAACAGTTGGATCTTAGATTGCCTCTACCGATTACTACCCGATTAGTATTGTATTACTCAAGCCGTAATAATGGCCACAACGACAGCGACTATGCAAATCCAGTATTAAAATATATAGGGTACCGACAATAAAAAGGCCTTTAGGTCCCTAAAGAGTTCATAAATATATACTACTTGTGTATTTATTTGAACAGAAGGTCACATTAACGCATTGCATGAACACATTTTTATTTATTCTCATTAATTCTCCATAAATTTCAGCACTTCTCTAGCCGGAAAATCTGTTCTAGCAAGCCACTTTGTGGAGGGTCCTCACGCCAGCTAAGAACAGCAATGTCATCAACAATAATTAAAGTGTGCGTGCGAGTGAAAGTGAGGTCGGTAACATAGCTTTCCAAGAGACTCTCAATACTAATCTTTTCACGATGACGTACTTCGTAACTAACACGGTGCGACTCACAATACTGTGTCATCCTTTGCGAAAACGCAAGTGAAGAAATACATGATTATCGTGTACATAAGGCTCCACAGTGTCTGGACACCAAAAAGTGTATTTGCGGCAAAAGGGTGTCGAAATTTCTTTTTTTAAATTAATTTTTGCTCCGGTCTTTGGGCCAAAGATTGTCAAAGGCTTGTGCAATTTCCTTAATGTAAGAAGAGGGATATTTCACCAATCTGTGGGTTTGTTTGACAGTGACAGTTTCATAATTTATTTAGAGAACAAACTATACACTAAAGAGCTTATAATTAGTGCTACTAATTACCTCAATCCAGCTGTATTTGTTATTAAGTTAACAAACAATGAAGAAATATGTTAAAAATGTTGATGATTTTCTTCGATTTAAACATTTTAAAGATTTTAAAGATTTTAAATACTTCAATTGAATGATTATTAGACTATGATTTATTAACTTCGATTACAATTTCATTTATTATATGCAAAAAAAAGAAGATAGAAATTTGATAAATTTTGAAATATTTTTCAAATAGACTTCAGCACAAATCAAATCCGTTTTTTTCTCTCTTTTCTGGCAGCAGGTTTATTATCCCCATGTAATGGCTACACATTTAACTCTTAGAACTGCCTTCTTAATTTCCTTCTGCATGATAATGATGATGATGATGATAAACGAAACGATGATAAAGTCTTCTGTAATTTCCTGTCATTTAAAATTTAGCACAGTAACATCAACAACAACAGAATCATCAACAGCAACAGCAACATCATAAGCAACAGAATCATCATCGTCAAACGTTAGAAGAACGGTATCATAATCATTAGTAAATGGAATCATTTACTGGGATAGAGTAAATGCTTCATCAAAATTTTGTTTTACTGTATGGATGGATTGTATGGTAATATGTTGGTTGGATGGTTGGTTGGTTGGTTGGTTAAGAAGATTTCTTAACAACAAAAATGAAAGAAAAGAAAACATATTAATTTTTACAGTCGTTGTTGTTGTTATTGTTGCTGTTATTTTGTTTTGGCATATCGTTTAAAGCCATATCCATAAAACGACAACAACATTTTGATTTTGTTGTATCCTTTTTATCCTTCAACAAATTTTATGTGTCACTTACACAAAATATTTGTCGAAACATTGTTTAACAGAAGTATGGCACCGTACAAGTGTGTATGACTAATAAATATACACAGACAGACAGACGGACGGATGGACGGACGGACGGAAAGACACGCCGACTTACATATACACGTAGACTTAAGTAATTTTAGTCACTTAAAGCTTCGTTAATACTTTTATATGAAAGCTTATATCATTCGTTGGTATTCATTAGAAATAATTTGAAAAACCATTGAAATTTTCTAAAGAATTTTCAATTATTTTTTTCGAATTTGTCTTAAATTTTTAAAAATTTTATTGGAACTCTTTAATGCATATTCACATGGAGATTTTGTTCTTTAACAGGAGAAGATAATTAATTCCACAGGGGAATTTGAGAAGAGTTTTTTATGACCCATTATTACACCATTTAAGAAGGCGACATAAGGAAACTTCTCTAATAAGCACTCTCGTACATAGTAGCACTGTTTTTGTGTCCAAATCCCCTTTTATTGGTGACCGAAACAAAACATAAACAGTTTTTTCATCACTGCACATCCCTAGTCTAAATAAAGAGAGGGCCAACCATAAACAAGATGTTAATCGTGTCGCACACCTTAACGTCAAGTTCTTTATCCAATTTAGGGTCATTATTACAACTTGCCATTAAAGTCTGTTTAGTAAAAGCTTACTTTAGCTAAAGTGAACTTTAAGGTCAGCAAGTTGTAATAATATCCCCTAATTTGACTTTACTTTGCTTCAATGTTTGAGATATTTAACCATGGAGAGATACACAATTGAGCAGAGCGTTAAAACTGTTGTAGCCTTTTACGAAAATGGACCTTCAAATCAAAATGCATTTCGTGCACTTCGTTATCTTTTTGGGTCAACGTAATCAATCAAATTGTCCCACGATCGCAAATTACAGGAAACCCTCCTCCTGTGTATGTTCGCCATTGGATGTTTTGCGCGACCGATTTGCGGGCATTATCATCTCACATGGACGTGTTGTGAAATGCCCAGCGACATTATGCGATTTAACCCTGCGAGACTTTTTCTTGTGGCGCATATTTAAGTTTAAAGTATTGACTAACTCGCTAACTTATATCTTACAGGTCATTACAACCCTTTAGCCAGGATTACCACCTAGTTTCTCACTATCTTGGGTGCGTTAATTTTATACATGAGAGGCGGGACCCTACAGTTTAAAGTCGATTCCGAACGACACATTTTTAAGAAACTTTTTCATGACAATTTTATTTTTACTCGCAGATTTTTTGCCAGAAATCTGCTGAGGAAAAGTCGCCAAAGAAATATTTTTCTTTGTATTTCGTTTTGTTGGAGATACCTGACCTGGGGTTAAATTCTGACCTTGCGTCTAATAAGAAAACACGCTACCTACTAGACTACAGCGATAAGTCAATATAACTCATCTCATTGAATATTATACACGATCGATTTGAGGGCATGGTCATCTCATATGAGGGCGATATCAAGCGATTAGACCAAGTTAGGCTTTCCCTTGTGAGGTTTCTTAAAGTTGAAAATTTTTGCGAAAATGCTTTTAAACACAGCGATCCTTAAAGCCAACGTAACTCATAACATCGGCCAAATTCAGCCTGATTTAAATGCTTACTTGGGCATACTTAAAAGCTAGATTCTCACACCACTGATGTTGTGAGCGTTAATTTTATAAATGAGAGGCGGAACCCACAGTTTAAAATCGATTCCGTACGACACATTTTTGAAAAACTTTTTCATGGCAATTTTATTTTTACTCGCAGATTTTTGCCAAAAATCTGCTGAAAAAAAATCGCCATTCTCGTTTTAATGTTTCACCTGGGGTTTGAACCGAGGCCTCACGTCCAATACGCCAACACAGTACCTATTAGACTACGGTTTTTTCCCAATTTTGAAATTATTGTGGTTTTTTTTTCGAATCCAGTGAGTTGTTAATAAATTTCCTCGTAAATAGTTTGCCGAATTGAAAGACTGACTTAGATTTTAAATTTTTTTTAAATTTGTATCACAGATGTCTGCAGGCATCTTCACAGGAAACCATTACGATTGAATTTCGAAACAGAAAAACAAATCCTTTTTCTTCAATTCTATTTGAAGTCGTCGGAATGCAAGTTCTTACAACTGATTTGTGGATTTTTACAATATTTTATAAATCAACAACAACAGCAACAGCAACAACAAAATGCAATAGACGACTAAATTTGAAAGTTAAACAGGATCAACAAACAACAAAAAAAAAAAAATCCGAAAAGCAACTCGAAAAAAAAATCGAATCAAATGCGAGTAATAAAATAAAAATTAATAATAAGCCAAATATTCAACAAAAATTACATACACACACACACACTCATACACATACACACTCATACATACATACATACATACATACACTTGAGCTTGCATTTATTCATACATACGAACATACATACGAAATCCTTTATTAAAAAATTTTCAGCAAAGCTAAGAAATGAAATGCAAAAGAAGTGAAGTTAAATGACAACAACAACAACAACAACAACAGCAACTAATACTATTACTAGCAACTACTGCTACCAATAACAAGTTGTAGGAAAATCATTTTCATAAGAGAGTTAAAAAATCAACAGAAAAAATAACGGCTACAACGCTACTACTACACCAACTACTACAACTCAAATTCCTTACAAAGGAAATGAGAGAGAGAGAGAAAAAAAAATGAACGGAATATTGTAAGAAAGATGAGAAGAAGAAAATGAAAAAAAAATAGAACACAAGAGCGAGCATAATGTATAAATAAAGGGTTATCCAGTTTGGCGGTTGCCAAAAGTAAAAGTTAACCGACATACAGCTTTGCCTTCTATGATGCTATCGGCCGAAATATCAGCGATTGCCTAAATGCTGCAGCTTTAGGGGACAGAATTTGGCATGGCCCTACAAAATGATATCCAATCACATGATGTTGGTGCTAATTATTTGCACATAAATGTTAGATTTCCTAATATGGCTTTTGAAGTTTACACAAATGGCTCCCAGCTAAGTGGCAGGGTGGTATATTTATTAAGGCTTCTGGTATTACATTTTCTTACAGGCTGCCTCATCACTGCAGTGTTTTTCCAACAGAGATCATTTTGAAAGCGGAGCAATGCTTGTTGGGTTAAGGGAATTGCCCTGCAAATGTCTTGACTTAGTCTGATAGACAGGCTGAAATTAAGACCCTAACAAACGTAGTTTCAACATCCGTCCTTGTCTAGGGAATGTCAAGGGAATGCCGAGATTTTGTTAAGAGAAATTCGGATCATTCAAAGGTAACTTTTATATGGACTCCGGGACATAGAAATATCATAGGAAATTGAAAAGCTGATGAGCTGAATAGGGCTGGTACAGAGCGGCTAGTTGCGATTGCCTCAATTAATTTGGATATTAAGCACTTGTGTTCAAGGGAAGCTCAGTCTCGCTAGTTGAGGTATTCACCAAGTGAGAAATGAACTTCATTGCTGAAGATACTTTTGTTCGAAAAATCTGCATTGAACGGCAGTTGCTCCATCACCCAGCCAGCATATCTAAGACATTGTGACTACCTGGATTCGATTGTTGTGTGTGTAGGGCAAATCAAAATACAAAATATGCCATAATGGGCCATAACATAGGCCCAATTGCTGACAACGGTGTAGAATCAACAAATCTGGTTTATTCGCTACAATTTCTCCACCAAATGCAATATTTACGGCCATGTTTCCAGTTTCTTCAAATTACTTCCTAAGCTTAATAATACCATGCACAGTAGATCGGTTGCGACAACCGTTATCACGGCTTAAAACTAGAAAATTGGGCACCACTTCAGAAGAAAAATTTATTAACAGCTGTTAGCATTAACACATCGGCACTCTTGACCCCACTAAATGGATAACCAGGATGCATACATATTAAATATATTGCATGTATTAGTGTGTGTATGTGTGTGTTCGTTTGTATTCTAGCACATAAAGGAATAAATTTGTTTTTTTCTCTCTTCGCCTCTTGTTCTTCTTGGTTTTTCGTCTTTGATAAGTTTATTTCTGTAACCCTTCATACTTCAATAGTCGACATAAACAGCAACAACAGCAACAACATTAACGAACATGTTGTTTTTACAATAACAACCACATCTACAATGTTTGCTATTCTTTCGTTCACTTTTTATTTTTTTTTCCTTCTTCATAGATTTGTTTGTTGGGTTTTGTTTTTTTGCTTTTTTTTCTCTTCACAAAATGAATGAATAGAGAAGAGTAGAGAAGAGTAGAGTGGCAGGCTAATGTTTGAATGTTTGTTTCTTTTCGGGTTTTTGTGTGTTCAAATGTTTATATTAAGCAAACATCTATGTATGCGTATGTGTGTGTGTGTGTGTGTAAAAGAGAGTTTAATGTATGCACAGGAAAACACATATACTTATACAAGAATATTTGTACATGTGTACGTATGTATATGAGTATAGTAAGAGCATCTCATAATAAATTTTCAGCCATTCAACTGCATGCATGCAACATGATTTGTACTGCCAAACGAACGCACAAACAAACAACATCGCCGATTTATTTCGCCACTATTTCGCTAATCATAACAAGAGCTGCAGGCGAGAGGACTATTTTGTATTAATTTAGGTTCTAGAAAGTGAAGTCGCCGTAGTCTAGTAGGTAGTGTGTTGGCTTATTAGACGTAAGGCTACGGTCCAAGTCCCAGAAAAAAAATATTTCTTCGGCGACTTGCTCTCAGCAGATTTCTGTCAAAAGCTCTGAGAGTGAAACTGAATTGGAATGAAAAGTTTCTCATAAAAATCTATCTTTCGGAGCCGACTTTAAACTGTAAGTCCCGCCACTCATGCATAAAATTAACAAACACAACATAAGTGGTGTGAGAAGCTAGGTCGTAATCCTGACTGAAGGGTTGTAATGGTCAATTATGTATGCATGTCTAGAAAGTGTTAGANNNNCCTCTCAGCATACAGGCCCGTGATAAGGACAATTTCAAATTCAGAGCACTTTAGTTTTCATCGGAATGAGATCGAGTTCGATCGGTTCTATATGTTCCGCTGTCTGCATGATCGTAAGCACACTGTAAGTTGTCTAACTTTTATAAGTTGTTTTAAGTCAACTTACTTTGTCTCGTAGATTATTTTGAAGCTTTCTGACTGCGTACTCTCCCCTATTATTAGTCCGTTCTGGCCTCCAGAACGTTTATCAGAGAAGATAGCTAACCTAAGATGAACGTCTAAGTATTGTAAATAAGGTGGTGGCGCAAATTCTAAATAACAAACTGCCAACGAATCCTGAATCTGCGCTTAGAAGGAAACAAGACGGGTTCAGTGATCACAAATCATTCTTGGACCATGTCAATAATGTGAGATTTTTAACAGAGCAGTTGATCGCAGAGATTATAGATCGCTTCTGTTTTTTGGCGTTTATAGACTTCGAAACGGCTGTCTTTCAACACTCTGAATTTTTCAGCTATTAGTAGCGTTTCGCTTAAATCAACCACAACCGTTTACTATGAGTTTCTGTACAGTGTTTCCAGTAATGCCAGTGAATACCAGTGAATAGCGAAAGAGGCACTCATGGTCCAAACTATAGTTTCTATGCTCACAAACATAAGTACGGATATTAAAACCCATGTACAAATAGTGCAACACATGCATACACATGCATACATGAATATGTATGAGTGTCTGAGTGTATGATTGTATGAATGTATGCACCATAATCATCATATACGACTACTTGTGTAAAATATAACATCATCATATAAAAACTATTCGTACAAATAGATTCTAGATTGAAGTAGCGTTTGAAGTAGAGTTTCATTAGAAATAAGAAGAGGAAGAAACTTCATTTTTTTTTGTGTTCTTTTTTGTGTTTTTCTTTTTTTTTTTTGCATTGCCTTTGTCAAGAATTTGAATTTGATGAATATAAAGCAAGAGAATGTATGAAAAATCCTTAATAAAAATATAAAAATCATAATAATGATGATAAAAATAATGATACAGATGTGTGTGTGTGTATGTGTGTGTCTGTGTGTGTGTGTAAAACTTAAAGCAGAGAGTTTTAATGTTTTTCTATAATCATTTGAAGTATTTAATGGGCCATGATATTTATTTATTAAATTTAAGTTTTTAATTTGATTGAAATTATACCCTAGCTTGCCTTACTTTTAAATAGGATCC
>QOCX01000092.1:527181-540998 GCA_005959815.1 Sarcophaga bullata
ATCTACTCACTGTTGTAGTCCGTTGCCCTAGACATACAATCATGCATACATGAACATTCGAATCCTATAGTCGGGATTATGGAACATGTTTGGTATGTTATTTTTGGAAAACTTTGAGCGAACCTATGAATAAAGGTTGAATCCGAGCAATAGATTTATGAAAGTATTGCATGACAATTTGTTTACGCCCAGATCTTTTGCTAGAAATCTGTTGAGAGAGGGTCACCAAAAGATATGTTTTCGTATTTCCATTCCATTTCATTCCACTTCATTCCATTTCATTCCATTTCATTCCATTTCATTCCATTTGATTCCATTTCATTCCATTTGATTCCATTTCATTCCATTTCATTCCATTCCATTCCATTCCATTCCATTCCATTCCATTCCATTTTCTCTTTTTTAGTACGATTGGAATCTAGGCTCTTGCCTATAAAACTATCACACTACTTAGTAGACTACTTTTCATTAACATTCATACGTACATAATTGGTCATTACAAGCCTTCAGTCAAGGTTACAACATAGCTTTTCACACTACTTATGTTGTGTGTGTGTTAATTCTATACAAGAGTGGCGGGACCTACAGGTTAAAATCGACTTCGAACAACAAATGTTTGAGAAACTTGTCATGGCTTTTGCAAGAAATCTCCTGAAAGGAAGTCGCCGAAGAAATATTTTTTGTTACGTACTTCATTTTGTTCTAGATGTCTGACCTGGGCTTCAAATCGTGGCCTCATGTCTTATATTCCAACACACTAACTACTAGACTACGGCGAGTTCATTAACTCTACTCTTTATTATCCCACACAACGCCCTGAAACTATATCCTGTACACTATACAACGTTATCATAATACAAACATACATAATTGGCCATTACAACCATTCAGTCAGGATTACGGCCTAGCTTCTTACACCACTTATGTTGTGTGTGTTAATTTTATACATGAGTGGCGGAACCTACAGTTTAAAGTCGACTCCGAAGGACAGATTTTTGGAGAAACTTTTCATGGCAATTTTTTTATTTACTTTCAAAGTTTTTGCCAGAAATCTGCAGAGAACAAGTCGCCTAAGAAATATTTTTTTCATATTTCGCTTTTGATGTCTAACCTGAGATTCGAACCCTGGCCTTTCGTCTAATAAGCCAACACACTACCTACTAGACTACGACTACAACGTTACCACAAACGTTACCACAAAGAACAAAATTTAACGCATAAATTTTTTAATTTCTCCTCTGGTCTGGAAAATATTCGTACCACTATCACTGGAAATTACAATCCATTTATGAAAAAAATTCGACCAGAAGATAGAGCTTACCAAATAGGCAACTGCCCTAGCGTATGCGGTTTTTCCACAATTACTTCGTGGTTACGCGTATCTCATATACGACTGCTTTGTTTTTTAATGTCAACGAGTGATAGGTAAGCTTCATCGCTGACTAGACGATTTCTCGAAACATCAGGCATTGAAAGCCTCTTGCTTTACGAACAGGAATCAGTATATTTACATACAGTGGTCAGCAGGTTTCAATTGTAACGCGCGTTTGACTTTATATGAGCAGAAGTGTAAAAACTAAAATACTAAATGCAAAGCGTAAAGTAGGCTCTGGAATTAGCAAATTCGGATTATCCATCACACTTCCTCTAACAGCAGGGATATTTTCGACGATGTGTACATTGTAATAATTCACGTGCCTGACATTCTGTGTAATATTTCGAGGCTCTTTAAAAATACTTTGTAATCTTATAAATTCCTTTCACAGATGGCCGATTATGACGATTATTATCACTTCCCTGTACATTATGTTCGAAGAGTAGACATGTTTGAATCACCAGTTTTGTAGTTCTTAACAATTTTTATGCCCTCTTTAGTTGCTAAACGATTTTCATGTGTCCTAAGTGTATGCAGCCAATTGCCTTGGATGGACAGCCAGCCGTAGTTACATATCTGCCTTCCTTATATTGTTTAAATTGAAAAAAAGGAGGAATAGAGTACATAACCTCACTAAAAGTGAAATAAGTTTACTATTTAATAGCACGCAGCATATCTAATGAAAGTGATGACATATCAAGCCTTCCAATGCCTCCACAACACCAATGACGCTTAGGTTTGTGGAACTGAAAGATCATAAGAATCAAGAAATTTTGATTGCAGTTGCAAGTGCGATAGAAAAAGTTCTTCTAATGCTAAACGATCTTCATGTGGCCTACGTGTATGTAGCCAATCGCCTTGTAGGGACAGCCACCCATACCAACCTTCCTACTGAATATTGCTGAAACCAAATGAACAGAAGAAATAGAGTACATAGCCTCACTAAAAGTGAAATAATTTTACTATTTAGTAGCACACAGCATATCTAATGGCAGTGATAACTTAAAAGCTGACATATCAAGCCTTTCAAACTTCTAATGCCCCCTCAACATTAATGACGCTTGGTTTGTGAAACTGAAAGTTCATAAGAATCAAGAAATTTTGATTGCAATTGCAAGTGCGATAGAAAGAATTCTTCTGATGCTAAACGATTTTCATGTGGTCTACGTGAATGTAGCCAATCGCGTTGTAGGGACAGCCACCCGTAGTTACCTTCATTATATAAATAAAGGAGGAATAGAGTACATAACCTCACTAAAAATGAAATAAGTCTACAATTTAATAGCACACAGCATATCTAATGAAAGTGATGACATATCAAGCCTTCCAATGCCTCCACATCACCAATGACGCTAGGGTAATGGAACTGAAAGTTCATAAGAATCAAGAAATTTTGGTTGCAATTGCAAGTGCGATAGAAAGAGTTTCTGTTACAAAATGTTTCTTTAATTTCATTTAAAACTTGTTCTCGTTACTTTAAAAGTCACACTTTAAAATATTTTTGTTGCGAATAAAATTCTATTTTTTATTGAGTTTAAGATGATGGCTGTAACAGCATCGGGAGCAACATCAAAAATGCGTTGCACTGAACACACAATATATTTTCATTTTTATTTTCATTTTTTTATATGCAAAAAATGTATAAAAAAAGAAGCATTTCGTTAATATCCTTCAAATAGTTGTCATAAAATAAAAAAAAAAGTAAAAAAAAACAAAAAACAGACGAAAAATATTTCTTATCAGAAGCTGACACGCATATTGTCATTTTCATCATCTGCGGATGAATATCGACAGGATGAGTTGAACAGAAAATGTGGAAGAAGAAGAAGAAAGAAAAAAAAACATAAAACAACGCATTTGATACGCGTATTTTAACGCAAAATAAAGAAGCGAACCAAACAGAAACACAACGACCAAATACAAGCCGCTACAGATAAGTGTACATGAAGCGAAAGTTAAAACAGCATCCACGTCTTTTGGTTGCTGTAGGGGCAGGAACACCGCAAGAAAAGCGTTAAACAAACAAGACAATACACACACACATACACACACAGACGGTAAAAAGGAATACAACATGTTACGCTAGAGATTCATCAGTGACAAACACACATACACACACAATCACACACCATAGCCAACACTGCTATGGAACACGCATTAGAATACAATTGCTTACCATACACACAGTCAAGTGTAAAGGAAAGTGTAAAGGTTTGTAGGATACAATACAAAAGTAAAAATAAGTGTGTGACAATATTGTCTCACTAGTGATTATGGTCGTCTAAATATGTACGTATGTATACGTACGTATACAGTGTCTATACAAATAATATATCTCAGCCACAGCACCTTTCACATTCACTGAGTTGGGGACTGGGTTTTGGGTACTAACTCTGTGTCACTAACTGCGTTGTTTCGTTCTTCTTTGCTTACCATTTGAGCGTTTAAAGTGAAGTGTTGCTGCTGAATGATAGATGGATGGCTGCATGGATGTATAGATGGATAGAGATGGTTGGATGCTTGGTTCAATGGATAAATGGTTGCTTGAGATGTTTGTATAGAGCTGGTTGGTTGCTTGCTTGACTGAATGAATGGATGAATGATTGAATGAATGGATGGATTATGGTTTTCTTTTTGGCATAAATTAAATTTTCAATTTGTTTACTTTTATTAGAGAGAGAAAAAAAAAAATGATGAACAAAAAAAAAAAAACGAACATGAAAATGAATATTCATGCAAATAAAACCTTATTGATTTGATTTTATTTTTTTCTTTGATATAATTTTCACTAAAAAGCTATTGTTATTATCATTTATTTTGTTGTTGTTGTTATAATATTTGCAGTTTATCTAAATCAATATGTTCAACTACAATTTCGTTTATTTTTTCAATTTTCAATACAAAACTCACAATGTTAATTGTCAGTACAATAAAACGACTCTTGAATTGTCCTTGTCCTAAAGACAAAAGCCTTACAGTGTCAAATCACATGATCATGGTGGCTACTTAATATTACCACGACTTGAGATAGCATTGTCATTGAATTTCTCATGCAAAAGTGCCATTACTTCGTTGGCTCGGTGGCAAATGGCACTATCATGTTGAAATCACATGTCATCCAAGTTCAAATCTTCAATTTCTTGCCACAAGAAGTCTGTTATCATCCTGCTATAGCGTACACATACATGCATATGTACATAAACAGTCATTTCATGTCTTCAAATCAGAATTACGACCTAACTTCTCACACCAAGGACGTTGTGTGTGTTCATTTTATACATGTTAGCGACATTATTCACGGTAACTGCTTGGCCGACCTTATTTTCAAAGAAGTATGGACCGGTCAAGTGTGGCTGGTGGACACTAAAACACACCAAACAGTCACTGTTTCTAGATGTATAGGGTTTTCAACTTTCATTTGTGGGTTCTTGTGGATTTGTTTAAATGCAGCAGTTCTCTACTCATCTACTCAGATGAAAATGTGTTTCGTTGCTGAAATTGATATTCTTTGTAAAATCCCCATTTACTGCTGTCTGTTCAACTAACCATCCAGCTTATTGACGACTTTTGAAATGGTCGTGTTAGACTTCAGTTTCAGAGTCAAGCCAACCTTGTAAGCATGCAAATACAATATACATACATACATACATACATACATAATTGGTCGCTACAACCATTCAGCCAAGACCACTTGTGTTGTGTGTGTTAATTTTAAGCGTGAGTGACGGGACCAACAGTTTAATGTGGACTCCGAATGACAGATTTGTTGAGAAACTTTTCATGGCAATTTTATTTGAGGCAGTCGCTGAAGAAATATTTGTTCATTTTTCGTTTTGTTGGAAATCTCTGACCTGAAGTTTGAAAAGTAGCCTCAAGTGTAATAAGCCAACACACTACCTACTAGACTACGAAGTGTAAATGCAAATCTTTATTCAAACTTGGCATATTTGTAAGGTATTCAGTTCTTAGAACGCACAAGGCGAATATACACAGGAGGTTTTACTTTTTCTACAGACCGCGTTTCCTGTAATTTGCGATCGTGGCCACATTTGATCGATTACGTTGACAAAAAAAAAAATCACAAAGTACACGAAAAGTATTTTGGTTTGAAGGCCCATGATCGTATACATGAGTGGCGGGATTAACAGTTTAAAGTCGACTCCGAATGATAGATTTGTTGAGAAACTTTTCATTAGCAATTCTTATTTTTTTTACAGAGTTTTTTTGCCAGAAATCTGCTGAGAGGAAGAAATTACTTTTTTTTTATATTTTCGTTTTGATGTCTGACCTGGCGTTTGAAGCATGGTCTTACGTCTAATAAGCCAACAGAGGGAATACAGATATTTTATTGAGTGTCTATTCCACCCGGCTTCATGCTTTCTTATGCCTCAAACAAATTAAAATTAAATTAATTTTTTTCATAGAGATTATGGTCAATTATTTACCCTTGCTCCACTGTGCACTGCTTTCAAATAATCCTCTTTCGTATATTAAAACTAATTAATTTCAAAGTTTATTTTCGTAACACTTTAAATTCAGATTAACTTACACTTCTCTCTCACTCTCCTTTACTCTCTCTCTCTTTGTTACGTTGTTACGCCTTAAGGTTATACTTTAAAAGTCTGGTGTTAAAACTACCATAAGAAAATGTCTACAAAGTAAAGAGTTTGCGTACTCCCACCACCATTAACACTTTACATAATTTACGTTACGTATTCATTTAAGAATTTAATTGACAAAACTCAATAGGATGATGTTTAGGAATACTGTGTGTGGCACAACTAATATAAGACTGCCAGCAACATGTTGCACATTCATTATGGTGTTGGTGTTCATTCATTTACTATTTTACACTCAATAAAATTCTTAAAATAATAATTATTGTTCATCCATACACATACACATACAGATTTCAACATGTAAATGAACATGAAAAAAAAAAACAGAAGAGAAGAGACAAAACAAAACAAAACAAAAGAGAACGAGAAGAAGAACAAGAACGAGAAAAACACGAGACATTAAACTCTGACCTAATCTTGTTAATTGTTTTCGGGTACAAAGAATTAATTTAACGAATATTTTTTTCTTGTTGTTGTTTTGTTATATTACAACAACAACAACAACAACAGAAATATTAGTCTCTCATATCGTATAGATATCAGAAGAGGAATGCAAAAAAAAAGCAGAATTTGGTAAAAAAAAATAGTAGAGGGTATAGAGAAAATTGTCACCCTCTTACATACATACATACATCCATATATACAACAGTGCGTGGGGGGGGAGAAGAATTTGACTGAGCCATTCTCCATTTTGTTTTCATGAGTTAAAAAAATGAGAATTTTTTACTTCCATTATTGGAAATATAATGGATTTTTGTCTTTACATACTTGAGTTGAAAAAACAAAGTTTTTTCTGTAAAAAAAAAATTAACTCCAACAGGGTGGGTTACAAGTGAGTGAACTCTGTGGTGTTTTTGTTTTTTGCTTCAACAAATACAACAAAATTTTTTTAAAATGTTAGTCAAGAGACAGAGCAGGAGCCAGAGGCAAGTGTATGCATGGAGTATAATGTTTAATGCGCGTGTCCTGCTTTTAAAAATTCTCATTCTGCCTCTCTTGTTGTGTTAGTTATTAGAGTAACAAAAATAAAAGGAAGGGAGAATAAAAAATAAAGAAAAAACAACAAACAACTAGAAATGGCAATACACTTGTAACATAAGAGGGTGGCAAAAAGTATGGTGTTGTATTACCCATACATACATACATAGGCATAGGCACACAAACAATACTCATTTCTATGAGAAAAACAACCAATGTGTAGCAAAATTTATGCATAATTTTCATGAAACAAAATTCTTAACGATTTAGTAGCAGTTGGACTTTAAGACCGACTGGTACGTCTTTTAAACAGTGTAAGAAGGGAAGCTTTTGTTTGTTGTTAACATGGCTTCGAGAAGTAACAAAAAGGCCTTAACCAAAGGCAATACGAATAGAACAGAAATCTTCTTAACGCTTGAATTTACGTGTGTATAGATACGAAAAAACAGAATAAAAAAAATTCGAAAAGAAAGTCAAAGAAAACATCAACGCGATGAGAGTGCGTTTCATTTGAAGAGGATGCAAAAGAAAAAAAACGTTGAAATTCTTTTCTAAAAGAAATTTTCGTTTACGCAGCCGTCAAATAAATCCTTCAAAATCTATTTGATTTCTTTTGAATTTGTTGGACGTTTCGCTTGTTTTTTTTTTACAAGATTTTCTGTTTTTTTTTGTTACTTTTTTAAGATGATGTTCTTAAGCTCAACACACATCGAACAAAAAAGAAAAAAACTAGAGTCTGAATATAAAGAAAATCCATGAAATAAAGAAAGAAAACGCCATCAAACCGATTTAAATATCATTCCTTAATGTGAAGTGAAATGAAAAGGTTGCTGTTTTGATGATAACTTCAATTCGATCTTTTCTTAACTTTCTTCATTCTTTCTTAAGAACTAATGAAACAAAAAAAAAAAATTCAAAAAGATAAACAAAACTTAAAAAAAAAACAAAAGAAAAACAAAATAAAATAAAAAAACAATTAAGAATTGAATTCATTTACAACCAGCCTGAAACAGGCGTAATGACAATGGCTTACCTACGAATTATAAGTGATTTCTAAGCGCTTAAAAAGAAAGTCGCAAGTGTTTTAATTTAAAAAGGAAAGAAGGATTTCTAATATTTAAAATCATAAAGAAAAATAAAACGTTATAAAGCAATAATCTTAATACTAAAAAAATAAATAAAAAAATTACACAAATTAAAAGGTATGTAATCAACAAACTTTACGAAACAAAATGAAAAATTTTAAAAAATTTAAAAAAAAATTTTAAAAAAATTTAAAAAAAAATTTAAAAAATTTTAAACGAATTTAAAAATTTTATTAAAAATTTTAAATTTAATAAAAAAAAAAACAGTTGCAATCAACAAACTTTACGAAACAAAATGGAAAATTTTAAAAAAATCTAAAAAAAATTTAAAAAAAATTTTAAAAAATTTTTTTTAAAAATTTTAATTTAATAAAAAAAACACTGCAAAAATAAAACCTGCATACAGTTTCAATTTTTTGAAAAATAACTTTTTCTTTGGTAGAGCAAAGGAGAAATTTAAAATTGTTTTAAAAAAATTTTTTTTAAATAGAAACACGACTTAAAATTAAGAAAAAAAAATTAAATTTTAAATTTAATAAGAAAAAGTAAATAATTTATTGAAAATGTAATTTCTAGAATATTTATTATTAAAATAATAACAGTTTGATCATACTAAAGTACCGCTTGAGAGAAAATTTTATTATTTTGAAAAATTTTTGAACAGAAATCAGAGATTTTTTTTAAATAGAAAATAATTTTGAAAAATTCTGCAATTAATAGAGTGCTAAATGTGTACTTTTTTTCATTTTTCAAGTGCTTCTTTCTTCATAAAAAAGCAATAAAAATTTTAGAAAAAAATCCTAGAATACTAGACTATCTTGGATTGTTAAATCGAAAATATTTAGAAATTATTAAAAAAATAGTAAAAAAAACTTATTTAAAAAGTAAAAATAATTGTACGAATAAAAATCTTTAATTTGTAATTTCCTTGCATAATAAAACATGAAATTTTTGCTACTTTAGAAAATTATTTTCAAAAAGTTACGTCTTGTATGGCAAACATGAGAAATTACAAATCAAATCATCAAAGTCAGAAAAAAAAATTGAATGTGATGAAAGGATTTAAAAAAATTTACTTGAAACCAAATTATATGCAGATATAGAGTGGAGAAGCTACTCATTAAAGATATTTAGCGTTTGGTTTTATAAAAATAATCCGAGCAATCTGATAGGTAGTATGTTAACATACTAGCTGCGGGCCCTTGGTTCAAACCCCAGCCATGCAAAGTTTCTTAAATCTGCCTAAAGTTGATTTTAAAATTCGCTCATGAAAAAATTAACACAGACAAGAAGACTGATGTAGGAACCTAGCAATAAAATAAGTTAAGTACGTCTTGTACGAAAAAAACCAAAAAAAAAATTATAATGCCGTAGCTAAGAACAATTATGGATTTGTTATTAACATACAAAACTCATTTAAATATTTCGTCTCCTTACAATTTCTTACCATGAAATTTGTAAGGGTTTTTGAATTAAAAATTAGTGAGCCACGGGAATCTGATTTGCTCTCCCTTCTGTAAAATAATGTTTTCAAGGATTGTTCATCGAAATTCCATTTTTTGTGGATTTCTTGTTCTTATGTTGACTGCCGTTAAATAAACAACAGTTTGGCTATGATTTTTCTTCAATTTCCTTTCCATTTGTTAACATATTCATCAGCCATGAGATCTCTCGCTTTCACTGCTTGATTGTTTCCTTATTAGTTTCATATTCTTGTTCCCAAATTCGTATTTAATGTCTCAATCTGCGTGGACTATCATTTCTAATTTCCCTTGACAATGGTATTTTTAGTATTTTCGCCTACAGGCATATCTTGAAAGTTCCCAACAACTTTTTGTCTAGGTTTCTGCTGCATAAAGTAAATTCTCCGTAATCTAGTAGTCTACTGGCTTACTGGACAAGAGTCCATGGTTCAAACCCTGACTTAGATAACTGGAATAAATTGAAATGTGGAAAATGTAGTTATTTCGGTGATGTCGACAGTCTTCTAATAAAAATTCTGGAGTTAATTTGTCATTCGGAGTCGACTTTAAACCTTAGGCACAGCAACTCATGGATAAACTTAATACACACAACGTGGTTGCTGTTATAAGCTAGGTTGTAGCCTTGACTTAAGGGTTGTAGTGGCTAATTAAGTCAGCGAGTCAATAATAGTCATTTTTTCGAACATTTCTGTCTTAAATGTTGGAATATTGTGACAACGATTGTAAATACATTTTAAAAATAAAATGATTTCAAAAAATATCGCACTCGTTTCAAATACTAAGGATGTTCCTAAACACAGTATTCATACTATCGTTAGCTGCACAACAACATCTCATATTCCCAGACTCTATGTAGTCAAGTGAATATCCATCTTAAGTTCTTTTGTCCTACCAAGCAAGACGTTTAGCCTCTGATTACAAGAATATGAATGAAAAACATTGCCGTCATCTACTGGATTTGAATTCGTTTGTATTCTAAACATATTGGAGTTTGTCAAAAAAGGAATTTCAAATATCAAAGAATGTAAGAAAAGCCCGAATAAAATTGCAAAATCTTAAATCCTTTAATACGTCATATAATCTTGGCTGTCTGTAGCAAATAAAGTCTCCAAAAAAATAATTGAAAACAGGATTCATTTGCCGCATTTATTTAATAATTTCGTATTCTGTTTCGTTATTCAATTTAAATCTGACACTTAAACAAAATGAAAGAAAAAGCACACACATACACACACAAATACACACATAGACTTCGCATACCCTATACCACCTAGTTGGTTAAATCCTTTAATTGGCATATCGAAACTGTAACTGTAAGACTTAAAGCACAAACAACAAATACAATAACAAAGACAAACACTATCTAAACAATTAATGATAAGCTGGCAACCGTGTATCGTTGCTGCTATCGTTAGCATGAGTTAGGTTTTGTTTTTTTTGAACGATAACAAGAATACGTAACAACAAGCTTGTCTTGTCGTTCGAAAATTAATTGACATTGACGGGAACATGATTTGCAAATAATGCACTTGAATTTGCATAAAACTTTCTGCGAAATTTATGCAAATTAGATGGATTTTCTCTCTAAACAAAATACTAATTTCAATACAACAACAACAATAACAACAACAGCAAAATTCTAATGCATAAAGAAAAAGTAACAGCACAGCTGCATTGAAACATTATCAAATCGGAATGAAAGGCTTTGGGTACACTTTGTTATGCAGGTATACAAAGGGATTTTTTCAAAATTTTCAAATTTTTTTTATTTTTGTTGTTCAAAACTAATTTGCATATTAAAAAAAAAGAAAAAAATTATTTTTTTAAAAAAAAACGAGAGTGTGATTTAAATCATTAGACAGATGAGAAACAAATCCAGCATTTGATTTAATAAGGGGGTAGTTTTTTTTTTTGTGATTTTACATAATAAACACTAGAAATACCGGGTTATAGATTCAAAAACGTTCTTTAACCCTTAAAAGTAAATAATTTATCGTCGGAGTTAATGCTTTCAAAATAGGCAGACTAAAGGTTAACATTTCTTTAATATCAACAGCTGATTGGTATACCGCCGTAGCATGTTCTAAAACATTGTCTAGAAAGTACAGTGAGTGTCAAAAGAAACTGTACACTATGGACATAATTCTAGCGATTATCAGACCAAGCTTTTACCACTTAACGAAAGTGCCCGAAAAAATTTGACAATATTTTGAAAAATTTTGTAATTTTTTTTGTTTCAATTTTAAAAACTGGATATGAATTAAATTTTAAAATAAAAATAACGGTAATTTATTATTGTATATGTTTTTTTAATGTACACTTTCTTTTGACGGTTACTGTATATCCTCAGGGAAAATGTATTGGCTTGTTGTATTGGGTGTATTGGTATTGGTCAAGAGGTGGTTCTGGTTGATCAAACATCTTTGTTCCTTCTTGATGTATTTGCCGGGTTAGGGGAGGGAGAGTACTTTCGGTATTGCTTACTTGTAAGAGAATTGAAACTTGATTGAAAGTTTATCATCTTTGCTCGAATTTGAACAGGGTTTCTTTCCGTTTCATTGAAGTCGCCGTAGTCCAGCAGGTAGTGCTACGACTTATTACACATGAGGCCATGGTTCAAATCTCAGCCTAGATATCTCGAAGAATACAAAATTTAAAAAAAAATATATCCTCGCCAATTTTTCCTCAACAGTTTTCTAGCAAAAGTCCTGAAAGTAAAATAAAATTGCCATGAAAAGTTTCTCAAAAATCTCTCATTCGGAGTCGACTTTAAACTGCAGTTTCCGCTACTGATGGATGAAGTTAACATACAAAATATGGGTGATGTGAGAAGCTAATATTGTTATCCTGACTAAAGAGTTGTAATGATCAGAGTTTTTGCCAGAAGACTGTTGAGAAAAAGTCGCTGAATTGTTTCAAATTTCGTCAGGGATTGAGCTACAGACGCTTGTCTAAGAAGCCAACACACCACCTACTAGCCTAAGTCATTCCAACCTAAGCATTTTTCACAATCCTTTTTGACGGGTAACTTTTACAACGAAAAGCACAATACTTGTGGAAGATTGTAATTGTTTTTAAACACTCTCCTTAAAATGATTCATTCTCACGATTACTAAGCTACTTGTCGGAAATATAAAGAAAGGAGACCCATTTGAGAGACCAAAGAATAAAAACTCTTTTTTGAAGATTTATTTTCTCTCCTCCTTTTGGTTTCAGAAGAATTTTCTATCAAATTGTAACTAGACCTTCGATTTTTTCCGATACACGGCTACAATAGTGTTAATTACTCAATTCCGTAACCTAATTAACATAAAAAAACAACTGAAAGAGTTCCTCTTTCTCTAAAAAAAAAAAGTAAAAGTGATATCCCACAAAGGAAAGTTAAAAAAAAAAATGAAAATATACGACATCCTGATTTTAAATTATTTCGCGTATTAAAAAAAATTTATCATCATTACGAACCGAATTACTCATACAGCAATAACGATGTGTTTAACTATACTCCACAGCATCTGTTTCCTGTTTCCGCAAATACATACATACAGTTGGACGCAAAAGTACACGTATGTGTGAAAAAATTTTTTGAAAAATTAAAAAAGCAAAGCTAAGTTCAATGTGCTCTGCAACAACTGTTTGCCATTGCTACAATGGGGAAAGAGAGAGAGAGAGAGAGAGAGAGACAGAGAGATGGATTCTAGAGTCTGCCATGGTTTAATACTGTTGCTGTGGCATTTTGCATGATAGTCTGTCTGTGTATTGGATTCTTTTCTCTTTTTTTATTTTTGTTTTGTTTTTGTTTTTGTATGTACTTCCTAACCTAAATTAAAATTATGTTAATGAATGAAATAATTTCCAAAAACAACAACAACAGCAACACCAGCAAATATAATAAAGAGAGACGGCGGCATCTTCACCATGAGCAGTACAATCATCGTCATTGTCATCATTATCAATGCCGAGCTTATTATGTTGCTCTTGCGTTAAAAGCAGCAGCACGAACAGCGGTAGACAGAGCACAGCATAGCATAGCACATCATTATTTTTGTATTTTAATTTCATTTTATCTTTCCTTTCCTTTCATTTTCCGTTGCCATTCATTTCATTGTCTGGCATTTTATTTTATAAAATAATTTTTGGTGGTTTATTTACGTGCGTTTCTGTTTCTGTTTTAATAACAACAACAAAAACAACAACATTTTGGTGGGCAAAAATGTAAATCACGGCCAAGGCCATCTTTCACAACAAAAAAAAAAAAAAAAAAAAAAAAAAAAAAAAA
>QOCX01000093.1:5777-18186 GCA_005959815.1 Sarcophaga bullata
TAGTAAGCTAATTTTTGATCAGCAGTTATCAACCGCCCCCTACGGATTAAAGGAAACTTTTTTTTGATAGAGAAACGATAAATAATAATAGAATATAAAAACCTTTAGGTCGATTATAATAAAAAACGAGTTGCACGTTTGCTTCTTATGAATACTCAAAAATCGAGTGTCAATCTGTTTTGATCATGGCGCTTCAATACAGTACCGTTTATTTTCATTGACCGCTTAGTGACGAACAAGTTTTGCGATTTCAGTGAAGGCAAGATGTTGGATATATATAAGAAACTTTTTGTGAAATAATTCAATTTCGGTGGGATAAAAGTTTAGTTTTTTTTCTTTTGAACTGTTCCCCCATATGTCGTTTCTTTGTAAGAAGTTTTTTTTCCAACTCAAAAGATGAAAACAAGACATGCAGTAATCAGCTGTAATATTTTGCCCTTTCAGAGTCCTTCTGTCACTCCAACATGACCTCTCTCATTTGATTTTTGTTTCAGGTTTACTCATTTTTGGATTTCCAAGGTCGTATGTTTCCGTGATGTATCTGATTTGAGTCGCCGGTATCGAGTAGGTAGTGTGTTGGATTATTTAGACGAAAGCAGGGTTGGGAATCCCCGGTCAGACCTCAAAGAACGGAAATATGCAAAAAAATATTTGCTTCGGCGACTTCCTCTCAGCAGACGTTTCTGGGCAAAAACTCTGAGAGTTAATCAAATTGCCATGAAAAGTTTCTCAAAAATCTGGTCGGGTTCGAGAGGTCGACTTTAAACTGTAGATCCCGCGCCACTCTATGTATCAAAATGAACCACACAACATTAAGTGGTGTGAGGAAGCTTAGGGACGTAGATCCTAAACTGAAGGGTTGTATGCGGCTCAGATTATGCCATTATGTATGTAATCCTGATTTGGAGTATACAGCAACCAGAATTAAGCTCAAATTTTCGCTTCTTTCGTCCTCTGAAACTCACTAACTGCTCATCAATAGGAATTTCATGACCAGTTATAAAACATTGGAAAGAAGGTGTTTCCAAATTATCCAATAACTCCAGCTCATTAGGGAGCAAAACTTGTCGGTCTTCTGTTGATACTATCAACACACATGGAGAGCACTTTGTTAATCATGTGAAAATTATTCCTACGCTAATAAATAGGCCAAATATTGATATCAAAGAGCTTATTTACAAATAAACCATGAAATCTTCGTTTTTGCCCCTCTGTGATACCAAAATTATTTTCTTAATTAACGCAATAAAATTAAATGTAAAACTTGTTATCAATTTTGCTGTCTGAATTGTTTATCGCTTTACTCAAATCATTTGAAAATGTTTGTTGAAAACGTTTATATCGAATTATTTTATGAAAATATATAAAGTGACACCAAATGGCTTTACCTAAGATGTGAAAGGTTTTTTTTTTAACCTACAATTACTTCTACAATACCAACACCATGTTGATATACATATTGCTTTTGTTTATTATTATTATACAGAAGTTTGACACAGAATTTACATAGGCTCTTATACTCCGGTATTAGTGAAACAGACCCTTATTGTTGGGTATAAGCTAACTCTAGAACTATAAAAACACTAGGGCACCCCTAAGATATTGTTAATAGTAGGACGTGTGCACAAACGAGTCTTTGTTAGCTTACCCTTACTCATGCAGATACGAATTGTTCTCTTATTCTGTTGTTCTTGATATTACGAGTACACTGAAATGTGTATCTCTTTTTCAAAGTGTACAACTGCACTTATGATCTGTGAAGTAAGGAAATATGCTTTGTGTTGTAGGAGCATATTTCACTATGGAAACTAAAATTTTCCAAGTATTGTCAAACGAGTTTCAGTAAGTGTTCACGTTGAAGAAATATGCGTACATAAGTGCTATCTATACAATGGGATTACCATTTCATGCACAATTGTGCAGAGAGAACTAGCACATTGTTCATGCTTTAGTTGGTCGATCAGATGCTTGACGAACTCAAAAGATGCTCGGCTCCCGGAGAGCACAAACATTCGGCACTTTCTTGTTATTTTTTCTTTCCAATTGTACTTGGCAAGAAGAAATGCATGTTGTGACACTATGAAGATGACAGATAGTTTTGGCTGTACACGTTCACAACACTGTCTTTTAAACTGTTGTACAATGGTTTTTGTGTGCTTAGTTTTTTTGTGTACTCTATCTTGCTTCACTCTTATTTGTATTTGCTACTTACAAAATCGAATATTCGCTCACTGGAGAAAAAGCATACTGATAACACTTTTAAGCATCTGTGACATCGTCTACGTACATAGTAAACATAATTAGCATGAACTATTAAAAATAGCTACCGAATAGCTACGAAAATGAGAATGAAAGTAACGGAATGCAAGGAAGTAATTGAAATGTAAAAACAATTGACAACTGTGTGATTTATACTACGACACTGTTACAACAACAATACTGTTGTGATAATTTGCTGGTTGTTTTATTACTTGGATATTCTGTTTTAACTTTTTTTTGTCTGTTAAGTCTTACACAACTATAATGGCTGTTGTACTTCAATACATTTACATAATGCATACCTACACACCCATTAATTTTCCATGTTGATGTGTTTCTTAGAACACTCACGCTCGCATACAAATAAATCCATAGGATAACAAAAATATGTAGAGAAGCGTTTGTGTGTGCGCTCATTAAATCAACAAAAAACAAAAACGAACATTTCTAGAATTGCTATCAGGGCATGTTTTTTGTAGGACAAGATGATGTTCAGACCCGAAAGTCTATTTGATATGAAAAACACAAACAAAATCTTTCATACAGATAGAATTCGTCTGAAATTCGTTGGTCTTACAAAAACCACAGGAATATAGAAACGTTAACAAGCTTACCAGACGAAGGTTATTCCAGCAAGAAAATCGACAAAGGATATAAAACAGAAAGCAAGGAATAATAAACATAA
The DNA here is from genome assembly GCA_005959815.1 of Sarcophaga bullata. Classification (NCBI taxonomy): domain Eukaryota; kingdom Metazoa; phylum Arthropoda; class Insecta; order Diptera; family Sarcophagidae; genus Sarcophaga; species Sarcophaga bullata. The sequence continues at coordinate 8,722 of QOCX01000093.1, forward strand.
AATGGAGGAAACTTCAATTCTTGTATGTAAAGAAGGTTCTAACCTCTTATTACAGCTAAATGCGGAGTAAGTTGCCGCAAGGTTGATTAGCGACAGTGCAGCTGTAGTATAAGATGTGGAACTACCAATACCTCAAACGCAAACTTGGTGATTGATGAACCATGACGTTATGTATGGATCTTGTTATTGCCTAATCAACGTTCGGACTTTTCATTACAGACAAAGAAAACGCCAACGTTGGCTATAAGGTTGCAAGCATTGAACAAAAAAAAAAAAAAAATTCTTTCTTTTTTTTATTGTGGTGATGGTATTAAAAAGAGTGAGCTTATAACAAATTAGAAGAGAAAGAAAGGAGTTAAGACTATTGTGATTAATTTTAATGATTTCATTTGATTGTGGAATAACTGGCAGCATTACTAATAGCAAACCGAAAGTGTAAAGGAGAGGGGGGGGGATGGGGAAATGTCTCGCATTCATTCTAAAAAGCCACAAGAAAATTAAAATCGCAAAAAAAAAAACTAAAAATTTAAAATCAAATTCTGCTTCATCACCAGACATGCGATATGACATTCGAACAACTAGCTTTAGGTTTTAATTTAAAAGTGGCGCAACAAAGCAGCAATTCCGAGCTGCCTTGACTGCTAGATTGAAATGCGAGCATTAAAATGAAAAACAGAAAGCATAACATAAAAAAGCGATTACAATATCTTACTCACTCTATTGTATGTTGGCACAGGAAGTTGCAGGTATTGTCCTTATTTTATTTGTTTTTACTTTATTGTTTGCGGTATATAGTCGCCGTAGGTCTAGTACGGTAGTGTGTGGCTTATTAGGACAAAAGGCCAGGGTTCCAAAGTCACGGTCAGAATCAAAACGAATGTGAAAAAAAATAGTTTCTTCGGCGACTCTCTCACAGATATCTGGCCAAAAACTCTTAGAATAAATAAATGGTTGTAATGCCAATTATGTATGTTATGTTTTGCGGGTATTTGTGCAGTGTACTGTTACAAGTTTTTTAAGCTTTAAAAACTAGATTTTAAACATAAAAATCAAATTCCATCGTATTTCGACCAAAGCGCAATAATTAATACACAATAGACCACGTAGACCTGATAACTGGTGGAGGCATTACTGTTTAATTCGTCTATGTCTTCCCTACATATGGCTCCTCCAGTGATCTTTGTGCCCCCCAGATGCTATTCTATTTTTAGTTTTCTATCCACCGAATAATATGGCATTTTATCTCTTTGCTAAGAAGCGATACTATCATATGGCACTATACAAGTAACATACAGAGCGACCTCTTCCAGCATTTATTGATTCGATCCTATTTCCTTGATCAATTAATATATCTTATCCCGGATATGTTGGTGATCACAATAGAGTAAAGTAGCCCTGGAGTGTGCCGCCCACATACACCGTTATATATTAGCAGTTGACCTCTATTCGCTTACCGTATGGTCAATCCTATCGACCTGGCTGGTCACTCTGAAATCTTCAGATATTGGATTATATGATCGGTCAAAGCATTTAAGGTTACATCGATTCAATATATACTGCACAGAGTTGCACATTTTGTCTCTAGTTAGCTGTCATATGTAGTGTTCCACTTTGGGTGTAGAGTGCTCTCTACTGCTCTTTCCTCTTGAATGTAGACAAATGTCTGAAACTCAAACTTTTCTTTCGATATTTTACTCTTCACGATGGTATTCAACAATGCTTTGCCATGGGTTTGACAGAAGGAGGTCTAGGCTATTGGGCCTTTGCCTCGTTGCCATGTTTTTATATGTTTTTCGATTATATGCTTATGTTAGTTCGGGGCATTGGTAAATTCAACTGGTTGATACGACACATTCACCACATTTTGTAGAAATTCGGCCCTGCCGCCTTAAAGTTGGGAGAAGGCTTCTTAATAGTTTCTTTAACCTGTGGTTTATGAGTGGATTTCTGGGCATCGCTTATTCTGCTGGTCACCATTTGACGATTCCAACAACGGCGGCGGAAAAGCGATGTTCATCAGCGAGGCCGTAGTGCTCCTCTACTGGTATCCATTTTGTGTGCCCGTTCGTGCCGCAGCCTGGATGTAGGTTTAGAATAGGATTTCTGTAATAATTTGAATACATCTTTATGGGTAAAATAGCCTCTGCAAATAATTCTTACTACGTCCTGCCAAGCAGTTCCATTTCATGATATCGACTGTACATAGTGGTAAGAATCAAAGGCCTGAAGGTAAAACTGAAGATCCCTTTGCGTTTCGATAGGCGCCGATATTGCCCACAACTCATGATGTGAAATTCTGCACTAGCAAGTTTTCGGTATATTGGTTATCTCAGGAGCAGTGGGAAGAGTGGTTATACCTGGTAGACGAAGGGGCAAATGGAAGCCAAATAAATCCCCCCATAAAAGACCAGAACCAAACTGAACCTGGTGATCGTCAAATCAAACAGAATAGTGCATGGTTAAATACAAAATGGGTACCATGAATCAGCGTGTGTAATCATCAAATGTATTCTTCCAAAGACTAAATAAAGCAGAGCCAAAGAAATACGTGATTTGCAGTACTGCAAACTCTCATAAAAAAAGTGAGCCCGATCAAAATCACCCGATAAAGATAGATTATTTTCGAAACTCGTGTAGAATTAATTGCGTCGGCTGGTTAGATGAGTGAAACCAAAATGTTTAACATTTTTATACCAGGATCCTGAATGTTTCTGTGCTATCAAAACGAGCTTTTCGGCCAAGAGATATGAAATAAATTCATAAGTTTCACAATTAAATTTTGCTGAAAAAATTGAAAGTTCATTTTCAACATTCAAAAATTATCGAATAAGCATTATGCGAGAAATAAAAAATTTAAGCTAGTTTTCGAGTAGAACTACCTAGCCTATGATTGGTTACAGCTAGGTCTGTGTAGATATACTTTAAAAATTGTGTTTATTTGGCAAACATTGTTTTCTTGATTTTTTTCACTGCTGTTCTGATAAGAGATTGGCATTCGTTTGATTGAAATCTGAGCATAAATTATCGTCATGGTGTGAGATTAAAGATGAAGTATTATAAGTTAAAAATTTTCTAAAGATTTGGGTGGTATGACTAAGTTAAGATAAATTATGTTCTCCCTCTTGTGTCTGAAAATTTCATAATATTTTTTGTTCCATATGCATATAGGGGGTAAGTGGAGATTTGACGTAAGAACGGAGATGAGTGAGCTGTTAGTGTCGTGGGTGAGAGGTCGCGCCCCCCAGGAAGGCAGAGTTCTGGTAAAACAACCAAGATCCTTCAAACACATTTTTGAAAATTTTACTTAATAGTTCATTTGATACAAACTACACATGAGCGGTAACTAGTATGACCTCAATGTGTATACTTTTTAAATAATAACCTTCGTAATTTTTTCCCGATTTTCACAAACGAAGTGTCAGTTCTTCAACGCAACAGAATACCATTATAGGAATGCTTCATATGTTTTTTCTAAGATTTTTTAATTCAATTTTCGCACACTAAGAGTGCAAACTTGAAGAAAACTAAAAAAATAAGTATTTTTCAAGTTTACCCCATTCAGAAACTATAAACGTGATAGTATTTGGGTAGAGCATGTTCTATGTTATCATCTTACAAGGGATAGAATGGTCTCCCCCTTTCTTAACAACTTTTAGATTTTAAAAATAGGTTGAACGTTTTGGGTAATTACTGAATTTTGGTGTGAAAAGAGTCAAAAACACAAACAATACAGTTTTGTCAACATAAAACCAACTTCTGGGGAAAGTGTCTCGAGAAATATAAAAAAGGTATTTTTGAGTTCTACAGCAACCTACGGTGAAGCAAGCTTACGACGTATGTAGTTACTTCGGGTGTATTTTGACTGTCGTCGTGGTAGATTAATTTCAGTTTTGCGAAGAGTATTTGTAAACAATGTGTGTGTTTGAAAATAATATTTATATGTATTGTATGTTATGTATTACATACGAACATGCTTCTAATGTTATACTAAATACGTCATTAGAATGTAAATGTAATAGAAAAATTAATTTTACCTTGTGCTGTGTCCCCTCACAAAAAATTCACAAAATTTGTTATGATTTCAAAACATAGACAAAGTATCGGTTGTATGCTGTGAGCGTGTAGAATAGAACCTACTGGAGTAGGAAGTCAAACAAGAGAGGCTTTCTTTCTGGTTCCAAGAAAACATTCCTTCATTAACTTTTGAATGTATTAGAAACTGACTACAAAATGCTCCAAACGCTGTTATTTTTGTCTTTTGAGGATGCTTTTGGAAAAAGTACGGACATCTAAAAAAAAGAACAAAAAAAAGAAAAAACAAAAAAAAAAAAATCTCATGGGTACGCAGTCAACCAAATTTTGTGTTTCAAATTTTGTTGTATTTTAGTATGAATAGCGTGCAACATAGCGTTACAAGAAAATGTCCTGAACACCATACGTGTAAGAACAATAAATCTAAAATGCCTGCTCTAATTGTATTAATTTTTAATACAACTCACGTTACTTGGGTTTAATTGAATTATGAAACCAATATGTTTTGCCGCACTAGTGAAAATATTGGTTTGTTAGTTAGTCTAAGGTCTAGAAGAATTCGATGCGCAACCATACTTAATTCAGAAACCTTTTTTTACAACCTTTAATTTGAAGGCATTTCTATTACGCAAATTTGATGATGATTAATGGAAAATATTTTAAAGCTGAGACCGTAAGTAGGAAAATCATATGAAGGTACTCGTAGCTTAGCCTCTGTTTTAAATTTATACCCTTAGCTGCTATTGTGCCAACAAGAGCATTTCTTGTATTTAAAGAATTTCTGGTATTTTAGTGTTTTTGCTTTTAGAAATTACTTAAATTTAAATAGTTTATTACATGTTAATGAATATTGTCGGTATTTATTTGTTATGTAGGCGAATACACTGTCATGGTTGGAGATCGAGACTACCATTTCCAGTGCATGTGAGACGCCATGACAGGAAGATAGCAGCACGCGCTTCTTGGTGTGACCGTGACAGTTGCTACATTTGAATAAATTCAAACGTAATTAAAAGAGCTACTACCAGCATGAAGAAAATATAACAAGATAACATAAACGATTGGAATATGAAATAAAATATTTGAAGCAATATTTACGGACGGAATTATAGCCCACAGAATAGATAATTTTTGTTAAGTGAATGGAAAGCAGCGGACGTTGGAAATGTTAACGGGAAAAGCTGAACAGTTGTCAAAGCAGTTTATTGAAGGTTGTGCTTTATATGATGATTCATTTGCCAAAATATGTCTAAATCCATAAAATAAAACAAAAGTCCGCAATAATTGGGTAAAATTCTGGTAGCGTTGCTTTCTTAAATTACTTTCACAATCATTGTGTTTTACAGGTTCTCGAGGCACCTTGGTTGTTGTGTTAACTTCGTCAACAAGTGCGGTGGTTTGGAGAAGGGTTTCTTCTTTTTTTTTTCTGAGCACTGTATATGATGATTGATTGAAGACTTAGGCCTTCATGCTAGTATGCTCGAATATAATTACAGAACATCTGTTCTTTGAGACGACTGTATAACGTCTCGGAACTCAGTCACTGCGGGCTGTTTAAGACTTATAAAACACGCAAACATAACATGATTATGCGATGGATTTAGGGTCGTTATTCCTCTCTACAAGGACTTGATTCCCATGATTGGTTACGAGAATGGAAATTAGGTGTAACATTCGTTTTAACATCTAAAATGTTAAACAAAAAGCTACAAAACAAAATACGAAGGTTCTTGTTTGCCTGAGTTCACCAAATAAACAACAATAAAAACAAAAGCACTCAAATAAGACGAAAGTGGATAAAGCACATAAGACAACAAATAACAACCAACGCTAAAGGGACGAACGTAAACAAAATACACTACCAACAAAGAAGAAGTCATGACACAACTGTTTACATCATAGAATTCTCGGGTGAAGGCGATTGACTACAACTCCGGGCCTACTCACAGAACATTCGATCAGACTGTGTTACGTCGCTATATAACGGCGCCCCCAAGGCAGCAAGGTAGTGCAAGGTCGGAGTAGAAGTTTCAGTCAGTCTTGTGTTGAAGATGTGTTGGTTTGAAATAAACAATCGGTCGGTTTGAAGACTCCGTGACACAAGATCTATAAGAATAATTGTGGTGATAATGTTAGTGTTGTTCGCAAAAGGCATGTAAACAAAAAGGAATTAAACAAATAAAGCAACTTGTTGTTGTTAGAATCAGTGGGTGAACAGTGAGCACACAAAAGTGTGTGTGAGTTAATAAAAGGATCTTAATTAAATCAAACACCAACTTTATTTCTACGAGCTCATATTGTTAAATGTTTCTTAAACAGGTAGAAAACGATAACAATATCTAAAAGTTTATGTGATGAGTGTATTGAGTCATTTAACTTGTGTACCAAGGAAAGAAAATGATCATTTGCGTAACAAAATTCAGAACCGAATAAAGCAACAATCAAATGTTCAGTGGCTACTTTTAGAAAATTAGAAAACTTAATGTAAGAAGTCGCCCTAGTCCTACGTACGTAGTTGTGGTTGGCGTTAGATTAGACGAAAGGCCAAGCGTTCGAGGTCCCCCGCCTTGATGTGCCGACGAAATAGATTGAAAAACAACATAGTTTCTTCGTTGTCGGGAACCCTCTCTCAGCAGGGATTTCTGGCAAAGATTTTGGAGAGGTTACAAGGTGAAGGAATTGTCTATGAAAAGTTTCTCAGAAAGTAAAGGTCTGTCGTTCGGAATGGACTTCGTATGACACCGTCAGGGTCCCGCACTACATGTATAACATCTAGACAAGACCGCTAAGTGGTGTCGAGACGCTAGCCCGTAACTCCTGACTCGCAAGGGTTGTAATGGCCAACATCTGATGGGTATGGTACGTGTATGCTATGTAGGCTGTGCGATAACGGAAAAGAAATCTGAGAACGGCTAACTCTCAAAGTTAATTAGCTATCAAGTTCCTCGTTCAACCAGAATCCAAACTTTCAATGGCAAGTTGTATATAATGATCGGGCCTTACGAGTGCGTAAGCACTGCTTGGACTTCCACGCCTGCGGGCTGTTCTTCTCGTGAACTCGTGCACGACTAAGCTGAAAAGCATTGCTGGCTTGTTGCTCACTTCTCTCTGCGCATGTCTTCATACCCAAGTATGTCTGTTTTCCTTCATTACTACAAGACAAGTGTTGATTGTTTAGAACAAAAAACTAACAAAAAACAACCACTAACCAAACAGTTTGCAGTCAGCTCTCACTAACAGTTTGTTGAGCTCTGCTTTCATGCTTTTTCTTTTAGTGTTTGGTCGTTATTGCGATTGTAGCGGTCACAGGGAGAAAAACAACAAGTAAAGGCTAACAAACACAACAGTAATAGAAAGAAATACCAATCGAACAAAACTTTCAACATTTTTGCAGAAATCTTTGTAGTATGAACAGCAAAACAAACAACAAAAAACAGACACTACTAGAGCGGGCAATGGTAAGTTGATAAGGAAGAAGAAGGAAAATTTGTTGTGGTCCTCGTGGGCTTGCTTACTAAACTTTAGGAAAACAGTTGAGTTTAAATGAAGTGGGTTTTTGAAACATTGCTTGGTGTAATTTCAAAACCGCGGAAAGTATGTATCCGTTGGACACATCACTTTTGCGTTAGTTATTGTGCGTTTTAAAAAGCAAGAGGACAATGAGAATGAAATTGATAGCAGATTTATAAGAGAATTAATAGATTGATGTAGTTCGAACCAGACGTAAGAAAACATTTTGGTACACTTTTGAATATTTTATGCCTTGTTGAGATAATTGGATTAGACGAAGTGTATTTAATGAAGAAGTGACCTGCGTATTTCTACGTTCTGTGCAATGTCTTAAGGCTCAAATGGGGTTTTACTTAATTGTAATACCAACTATTTAATGCAGAATTTAAGATAAATGGCGAAGATAGCCATTCAGGATAGATCAACACTATCGGGTGCTTTCGACAGAATCTTTCGACTGTGACTTGATAGCAGACAATTTTGCTAAAGTTAAATCTATCAAATTCAGTTGATCATTTATTCAGTCTATTTTAGCCCAAATCCATGCCATGACCGTTGGGAAATTTAAGTGATGAGTTGTGAGCAGTTCGCCCTAAATTTTATCGTGGAACAAATCTTCAGGCCCATTTCTGGATAATCCGGTACGTAACACAAATAGAATTGGTTGAATTTGACAGCCGGATGAACTAATGATTACATCTGATCATGAATATGCCAATAACGTTCCGATAGTCCTTAGAACATCCGGTTATCAACGGCAAACCTCTGCCAGCTTATTACTTACCATTTATTTGACGCCTTAATTTGAATGGTGAGAAGACTAACGTCATTGTTATTTTTACAACATGTTGAACGTACGTTGTCAGCCACATCTTCCTCATTGGATTTATTGACGATGGGGGCGTGAGACGATGATGTAACCTGCTAGCGAACGGATCGAGAGAAGACTAATAATATTTGAATATATAACCCGCCACTAGGTTGGAAATATGAATGCTGTGAATTAGTTCATTCCTTGAGAAATCTCAAAATAAGATTCAATAGTATTTTTGCAGTTTCAAACATTTAGACAGCTTGTGAACAAAAGAGTATTTGCACATAGTGATTGAAATTTCCAGCTCCGTTTTTATTCAGAAATTCACTTTTTACAGTACACCCTTGTGCCGTGCGTCTTGCACCGATTAGATACGTTCGCTGAGGAATAATCGTGAGAAAGGAGACTGTCAAAAAATTTTTATTGAAATCGAAAGAAAATGATAAAAACATAGAGTATTTTAATATACATTTATTTCCTCTTTAACTGTTGGAGATAACCCGTAACAAGGCAAACAAAATGAATTGAATTGCATTTTTTAGGTATTAAAGACCGAAAACAGTTATAAAGAATTTATAAAACCTTAAAAACTGTATGTCTGAACTTATGTTGTATACGTTTGAAATGCACACATTAATAAACACCTTTTTCACGACAGTAAACGGGGGAATTTCTTTTACAAGGTACTCGTGTTGCTAATGCTGACGAAATAGGACTGTTTCTGTAATCGTTATTTAAACAAGAAAGTAGTTAAACTATCATAAATAATTTTGTTTTAGTTTATTTAGCTTACTGATAAATTGTCGTCAAAAGCATTGTTTTCATTCAATAAAAAGATCATGCAAACGAGGTATTTTTCTTCCCTCGATTTACAGAGTCTGGATACAGCACAAGAGTCGTGGTTAATCGACATGTGTAAAACAGCATCGTTGCAAAAACGCGAGGAATAGGCGTATTTGAGTGCCTTGAAAAATAATGTGGAAATGCTGCTGGAACATTTTAATACCCCGAAGGCTGCTTAACGTATGTACTTAAACAATATAAATTCTAAAATTTACTACAGGTAATTTAACTATTTTTTAAAAATAACGATAATAGAGATCTATCTT
>QOCX01000093.1:23354-64434 GCA_005959815.1 Sarcophaga bullata
AATTTAACATTTCTAGTAAAGTACTGTATGTGTGTGTGTGTGTGTAAGTGTCTGTCTTTCTTTATTAGGATCTCTTGTTTTGTTTTATTATGTTGTATGTACCCTTTTCTTGGTAACAAAAGACAGAGAGTTGAAAAGTATTCAATAAATGTAAAAAAGAAAAATTTTAACAAAAGCATATTTGAGCATTACAAAACCATTCAATCTAACTACGAATAAATATGTTTGTACATGCGATTGAATGAATGATTGAATGAATGTATGAATGTTCATTTGTTTGTATACAATTGCTATTTATGTATGTATGTATATGGAAAACATAAAATCTCTTAGATTTTTTTTCTTTTTTGATTTTGTTCTTCATCTTGTGTTCATTATTTTTCTTTTTTTGTTTTTCTTTTCTATTTATTGATTTACGTATTTCATCTTGATTACTATTTTTTTTTTTAATTTTTCTTTATTTTTTTTTTTTATTTTTATTTTTAATAACTATTAATTAAATTTCTGGTTTGTGATACAGAAACACATGCATAAACTATATAAACATTTAATGATTTCAATAGCCTTGTGTGGTGGGTCTTTCTTTTTTGTTTTTCTTTTCTATTTATTGATTTACGTATTTCATCTTGATATTTATATTTTTTTTTTAATTTTTCTTTATTTTTTTATTTTTATTTTATTTTTAATAACTATTAATTAAATTTCTGGTTTGTGATACAGAAACACATGCATAAACTATATAAACATTTAAATGAATATTTTCATCTACAAACGCATAACTGTGTGCATATGTATGCATGTGTATAAAGCAGTATTTGTCAGTTATTCTATACGTATCTAGATTGTCTACTGAAAACTTTGTTTCTAAAAAAAAAAAAAACAAAAACAAAAACAAAAACAAAATAAAAAAATTAAAGAATGTAAATAACTATATTAAAACAAATATTTTGAACTTACAGGCATGCAAATAAGAACAAATACATAATCGTAGATACAATGCAAACACTCACATGAACATACATTCGTATAGTAGACATACGTATATAGGGCAGGTTAAGGACAAATAAATATAAATTTACTCGTACAAACATCATACACACTCACAGTGTGTTTATTTATTTATTTATTTATATGTGTATGGAAAGTTTAATTCAAATTGCAATTTAAATTTATTTAAACATGTGTTTGTTAGTAAATAATGTTAAATAGTGCAAATAATATGACACATGATGCGAACCCATACAAAAAAAAAAAAAATAACAAGAAAAAAATATGGCAGCACATGTCTAACACGAACAAGAAATAATTTTTTTTTTTTATAATTTCTTTATTTATTTTTAATTTCATCCAGTTGGATAAAAAAAAAAGAAATCTCAGCTATTGGCAATGGCAGTGGATGGTCAGATTTGGTTTCGATAGAAGAGAATTAAATGAAGCAGTTTGCACATCTGTTACAACAATTAATGTCATTCACAGATTAATTTTCAATTGGCCTCGTAAGTTTTAAACTTGTCAATTTGCAACTCTTTAATTAATTGACATTATGTCGCATACAAGCAATCTATTTAACATTCACTAATTAATTCAAATTAAAAAAAAAAAATTTAAAAAAATGATAAACGGCGTACGACAAATTATTATGAGACATCTTGCCTCTGTTCTGCACTTTTTCATAGAGTTGTTCTTTACTACCTGTCTACCCTTTTGTTTAACTGCCTATTATTGTAAACTCATTCGATTTTTTCTTTTTTAATTCAATTAAAAAAAAAAAAAAGGAATAATAAATTAACTTCTGTTCAATGTTGCGGTTGACCATATGAAATTGTAACATTAATATGAAAATGCAACAAATTGACATTAATCACATTTACTACATGAACACAACCACTCACACTCATACACTCGAACACACACACTTACGGACATGGACACACAAACAGCCACACAAAAGCCACTCATGTACGCAATCATTTGCACTGTCATATGCGACATACGAATAAAATAATCATTTACACCAGCATTTCGCATATATTTACAGTGAAATCTTATAAAAAACGAACAGTCTGTACAGTAGAGTATAGTGAATTAAATTTAAATATTAGAAGAGATTGAAATTTGAAAAAACAAACAACCTAACAACAACAATTTAATATTTTTTTCTCTATGCGCCTGCTGTGTTATGAATTTTAATTGGAGTTTTATGCTAACATCGATGTCGTTAGAATGGTAGCGCTGTGCGCATTAGCGAAATAAACCTGTGAAAATATCTTCGAGTTTGTACCCGAGGGAAGCGTCGAAAAATAGAGAAAGAGAATTACAACTTTTTGTGTCGTTTGAATAGATCACTGAAATAACATAATTGTGTACTACAATCATTCAGTTAAGAGTACGACCGAGCTTCTCACACCAATCATGTTTTGTGTTTTAATTTTATACAGTCGACTCCGAACGACAGATTTTCTAAGAAACTTTTCATGGCAATTTTATTTACTCTCAGAGTTTTTGCCAAAAATCTTCATTTTTTATATTTCGTTTCGCTAGTGATGTCTGACCTGAGGTTTCAACCATGACCTCGTGTCTAATAAGCCAGCACACTACCTACTACTAGACTTTGTGTATTTAAAAATTCAAAAATTTGTCTTAATTTATAAATGGCCTTCGTAATATCTATAGGGAACAGAATACTTCTTTGATTGAGATACAATCGTTTGAATTCAATAAAATCATAAGTAAAAAAAATACATTTTCGAGTAGTGTTAACAAGTTAGATGGTAGACATATTGTGTTCTCTATTAATTAGTCTGGGCTTGAAGTGGACTTCAAGAATATAGTCCTTCTTTGTGAGTTCAAAGGGATTATTGGCATTGTTATTTTGATTTTATTTCAACCGCATTGAGATTACAATAAATATATTTATGTACATATGTATGTATGTACTTATGTATTTAATATTGTAAAATACAAAATAACTGATTGCCTTTGAAGAAAGTATCGAATAACCAAATTCTGTTTAAATAATTTCATCACAATAATAATCATCAAGTAAATTGTCAATTGGGATAATAAAAAAAATAAAGTAATAATGTCACAAGCATACCCATCCAATAAATGTTTTGTTTAGCAAATATTTGAATTTCCTCATCAGTTCACAATTTTTTTATTTTTTTTTTTATTTTTATATTTTAAAATAATTTTTTCCATCATACAGAGAAAGATATTTGCATTTATATTTGCATAGAAGTAAATACATATAAAATAGCAATTATTAATAATTTATTCGTTCATTTATTCATTTCATCAATAGACAATGAACTTTTTAAACAGCCAATGGTCAGTGTGGTCCACAAATAATTAGGAAAAATCAATAAAATTTGGTTGAAAGAAAACAGAACAGCTAATTAAACAATAATTTGAAGCAAAATCATTGGCAAACTCATGAGCAGCATAACAAACAAATTCACACTAAAATCCAAAGCAAACCAACAACGTAACAGAGATAACAGGGAGTGAATGAGTGAATGCCTCGTATCATAGTTATAAGTGTGTGTATATGTAAGTATAATAAATTTATTATTAATTTTTTTTTCTTCTTTTATTTTTAATACGAATACAATTTATAGGCATATTTTGAGCGCTTTTCCATTAATATATGAAGCGTGCGAGACATAAAAGAATGAACTTTGATTAGTTGCATATCAATCATACGCCCCAAGTGCCCAAATAGAAAGAAAAATTGAAACTGATATTATCCATACGATAAGTGCGTGTCAAACGTAATATTTTCTAACATTAATCAAATAAAAATGGACATTTCTACTGAATTAAAAACAAATTATTACCAACAAAACGCTGTTTTTTCACATATTCTTACCTCATACTGTATAGGACTCACTATATTGGAATGAGCAATCCTTGTTTTCTTTTCAAAATTAAATTTTCTACAATTTAAAAGGCCTTAAAAGATAAAAAACAAAGCATAAATAGTTGTTTTGAATTTCTCAAAAAAAAAAAAAAACAACTTTCGTTGTCATCACTACCATCGTATCGCCTCCTTTTTCACTTTACTTATTAAAATACTTCTAAATGTTAATTAATTTTTTTCCTTTTTCGAATAATTTTTTTTTTGTGTTGTTGTTACTATGATAAGGAAAAACTGGTAAAAAAAAAAGAAAGCAATTTTAATAATAAATAAAAAAGAGAAAATTAACCTTAAAAGCGGATTATCATTGTAAACTCAATGATAAGCTACAAAATGCGTGAAGTCGATTTTAAATTATTTTTCTAAGGCTTGTTTTTCAACAGGAACCGCCAAAACTTTATCTTCAGCTCTTCATCCACATCTTTAACCATTTGCCAAGGGACAAAATTACCATTGGACCATCACCCAAATGTATGAAAAAGGTCATACCCTAGTGGAATTTCAACCTGAAACAAATAAAAATCAAAAAAGGTTCAAATGAAATATAAAAATAAAGCAAAACACTTACTTGTGTAGCAGAAAAACAAAACGGAAATTATTTAAAATGTAAAAATGGATGAAAACAAGCAAAATACGAGGATATCGCACTCTTAAGTATGAAATAATAAATAAAATTCACTTCGAATGAAGTACTTTACGAATGTAAACAAAAGTTCCATGCCACACCTCAACACCATCGTCCGTCCATCCAGAATAAGAGAAATAAAAAGAAAACGCGAAACGAAATGAAATGTTAAAGAATTAAAAACTTATAAACCATAATGGGATGATATTGTACGATACAAAAAATAAAAGAAAAACAAAACGAGAAATGAATAGAAATCAGCATTAGAAAGATGTTCCCATAAAAGTGAACTTAAAATCAATCCATTTTTATTACATGCTCATTGAATTTAATAAAGAAATAAAAACTCACACAAACACAGACCACAGGGTGTCCGAATAAATGGCTGGGATTTTAATTTGTACACTCAAATTCAAATAAAACTTACACACACTGTATAAAATACAGGCAATAAATAAAGAAATGGCTTCGCCTCAGATCGTATTGCGTTTGTATTGATGAACCCGTTATTTACCACTGTTATCCCCGTTTAGCTTTTTATCGCTTTATTGTAACCGTAAGCGTATAGTAAATAAATAAAAATTATGAATCGGCTTATTTCTGTAGCCTGGTGTTTCCCCCCTATCTCGCTGCTTTTCTCTTTTCTTACCATTTGCTTTGTTTTATAAATTTATTGTTTATGGTTGTAAATTATACATGTGTTCGTAATAAATTCAAGCGATTGAGTGTGTGTGTGTGTGTGTGTGTGTGTTTTTGTGTGGATGTGTGAGTATTACAACAGAAACAACAACAACAATAAAAAAACCAAACAAAACCAAACCAAAAAAAAAAAAAAGAATATAAATAATATACAATAAAAGTAAAGTAAAGAGATTTAGAGGCAACATTCAATTCAATTCATAGAAAATTTTTAAAATAAAGAAATCAATAAAATACGTGAAAGATTATTTGAATTTGGTTTTATTTTATTCTTAAATGGCCATCATCAGCATCATCATTATCATCAGTATTGTTATCATCATTATAATTCAGGGCACGTAACATTTTGTTCTCCTTCTTTTTGTTCTTGTTCTTCTTCATGGGTACATTTTTATAATTTGAAGTCCACAATAGGATCCATAAAGTCTTTAAAGGTCTTAAAAACTTTAACACTTTTGTATGTAAAAGTGAGGAAAGAGAAATTTAATGTCCTTAACATCACGCTCGTACCCAAACGATGATCTTTGTCTTAAAATCACAACAAAAAATAAGAATTGCTGTAGAACTGTTGTATCTCGAGCTTAACTCAATATTGCATACAAACGTATGTGCGTATGTGGTGGTGGTAGTAGGGTGGATTTGGATGAAATATAGAAAGTAATTTAGAAGGTCAAACATCTTAATGTTGATTTTTTATTTTGCTTATGTAGACTTTAAAGCTATGAACGCAATTCTAGTATCGTATCCTGAAAGTTCCATAAAAATTTTTTGAAATTAAAAACAAACTTGATTATTGATTATCAACGTGGGTCTTACTATCCATTTGAATTTAAAGATATTCGTTAAATCAAACCCCCATGTAGAGTATTGATTCACAGACAGGAAATGTCTCATCTAATATTCTCTACCATTCTAAAAGAATGTTCTAATTGAACTTATGTACATATGTAGTGATAGCGGCTTTCAATACCAACTGTAATACTAATTAATTTTAAATAATTACTTCATTCAAATTGCCCTTAATTCTTCACATAAAAAGTTTTGCTTCTAAAAGATCTGAAAAAGTGCTTGATCGATCACCTTATCGAAGTACATCCATACATATGAATTTTATGTATGTAATTACAGCCGTAACTATATAAATAGAAACAACAAAAAAGAAAACTAAAATAAGCAATTAATTTCTTAAATTTCTTAGTTTAGTTAAGAAATCCATCAGTGTCCGTAAGTATTTTCCTATTCAAATTCAAAATTGATTACTAATGGATTCATGTGCTATTTTCCTGTTCACTGCTGTAACTTAAGAGTAATGTATATTCTAAATGGAAGAGTAAATCAGTGGGTTATTTTCTCCTCTTTATGAAAATCCCCTAATTATCTCTATTAAATAAAGTTTTGACATGTTCAAAAATAAAGCATAAATCACTTTGTAAATATTCTCAAAGAAATTTTACAAATAATTCCCGTATCTACGCCTATTATTTTCATCTCCCTTTTGTTTTGGCCATGCTGACTTAACCATTCTATATTTTTTACATTTTAGTTCATGGTTTTCACTGCCGAGAGTAGAGACTAGAGTTAACAGGTCATTTCGGACAGAATGAAAATTAAAATTTATGGTTTTCGTATTATTTATTATCATATTTTGACTTTACCAGTTTTAAAAAGAAAAACAAAACAGAAGAAAACAAACAAAAATAATATAGAGAAACAACTCATATTTAAATCCATTAAGACACAATTTATCTCTTTTTTTTCCATCTCTTGTTTTTGTTCATTCTATTTTTTGTTTTTGTTTTTGTTTTTTTTACAAGGTGCTGAAAAAATGCAGATTAATTTAAAGTGAAGCCACTTAATTTTTGATATTGAAATTGAATAAGAAAATTAATGAAAAACTTTAAACGATCTGCCCTTCCTTTATAACAAGATTTCAACACTTTTTATTTCGTTAGTAAACAATTCGGCTCTGCCACACCATAACAGTTTTTTAATGCTTCGTAATCTGAAAACCAAAATTTATGTAAAATTTGCTAATTTCGCAAAGTGCAAGCAACAGGATAATGCGACAAATCTTTTCTTTTAACATTTTAAGGTTGACAATGGCAAGTAAATTTGGATTTTGCTATTGTCCTCAGATACAATTTCAAAGAGCCTCAAGATATACTGAACGGTGAAAAAGGGTGTTGACAACAATTATTTGAAAATAAATTGGCAAACAGAGAATATTCTCCTTAAACCAAAGACAAAAACGAACCTTAAGAGAAATTCATACAACGTCATACATAAACGATGTTAAAGCAAAACGAATTAACCAATCCCACAGTGTCCACGTTAAGCTTAAAATTTGTATTTTATTTTTATCTTTTTAATACTATTTTATAACAAACAATGTAGGACTATTAATTTGCTTAATTAATTAATGAATTGCATTTAGTTTAATAGGTTCCGTCCAGTTTAACTAAGCGATGTGAAAATGGTATTTTAAACGCAAAAGATGAAAATCGTCGAAAATTCTTAAAACAAAAAACCGGGCAAATGAAAATCTAACAACAACTTAAACTTGCTTAAAAGTTTTTATTATTCTGAAGTGAAAATTAGCGATGATATGATTTTCATAAAGGTAACCAAAAATGCTAAAGACGTAAAGAAAAGTATTTGTTTTAAATGCGCCCTACAACTGCTAAATAAATCGTTTAGACTTTTAATGATTTCATCGTATTCACACATGAGTTTGTTTGAAATCAATGCTCGTACCGTATTTTATTTATTTTTATTATTAAAAAACAAATATAATAACAAGAAAAACACTCTTCAATTGACATCATAATTATTTCATGCAGTTGACATTCATTGCAGTCAATAATGATAATTATCGTGTTGAATTTGTAATTCCTTGTGTTAATGTCGTCGTTGTTGTTTTTGTTTCTGTCATATTGTTTTAAACATAATGAGCCCCTTCTATATATTTTTTTTCACACACAAATAAACACACATACACATACAGACATACACACGCACAATAAAAGTTTGTATATATGCATCATAAAGCAAAACAATGGATAAATAATGCAAAAAATCATTTATTTATTATAAACAATACAAAACAGGATTAAAAGAGATAATTTATTCAACCCAATACACGCACATACACACGCATACATGCACATGGTGGATTAATGGAAAGATGGATATTTCAATACCTATCTAATAATAACGACTTGGTTGGAAAACAAGCATTGCGAGCTAAACTTATACGCGTTCTGGTTCCTAACTGGTCTGGGTGATGGATCCTCTATACGCCCAAAATGTGTGGATGAGGACGAAGATGAGGATCATATGTAAATTTGCTACCCGAGCCTTAGATCATCCAGGGTCACGAGTTCAGGGCCATTTTAGCTTATGACGGAGATGTTAAATTCTAGAATTCTATGAAGTCGGTACAGTCAGCAAATGCCTGAAATTATGCTGGAGCTCCGAAAGCTGAAGGTGTTAAAGATAACCATCCCTCTATGAAGTAATATGCTCATAATCCGTAAAGGGAGACTGGTTGAAGGATATGAGTACATAAACACCAGCAATCGTGAGTCGTGCACAGTCATGATAGAACATAAGTGTATTTTGTAGATTTCCATATCTTGTTCAAGACAAAAAAAAGACGCGTTCGATGGAAATTTTGCAGCGCACACTTGCGCTTATAATACCTAACCTGGAAGGCCCTAAGCAAGAGAAAAGGTAGTTGCTGATGAATGTGGTTAGATCGATTGCTATATTTGCTGACGCTATGAATATGAAGACCTCTAAGACAGGAATAGATGCAGTTTACAAGAGATCCACCCTCAGAACAATTTCTGCCATTCCCAGGATGTCTACGGATACAGCATTCGTGATTGCATGGAGGCAAACAGATTTAACTCACCCCAGTCAGTTGGTCGACAATGCTACGGATAGATGCATGAAACATGGAAGGATACCCGAAAACATGGCTAACTTGACATCAACGTGATGCGAAAATTATAACACAAGGATTGCCTTCGCAAAGAAGGTGCCGATGCAATAAAACTTAATAGAGAGAGCAATGTCAATGGAATAAGAATTTGATTCCTATTGTTGTATACAAAGAAATAGAGTAGTAAATAGTAGTAGAATAGTATTTTGAGCAAATGTTAATCAGAATGTGAAAGATATTGAACAGCAAAAACACATTAACACACTCATTGATTCTCTTTAAATTCAAAAGCAACAAAAAGAAATAAAGATTAAAATATTCATTCATTTGACATAAACTGCATCCAAAAGTATTCTCAAAAATATGTATTCTCATCATTCACTTACTTATATGCGTATATGGCCAGGTATAACGATAAGCATTGTTAAAGTATACATGACATATATAGCTTACGTAAGAATCCATAATTTATAACGAATATAATTTCAATAAAATCATAATTTCAATAAAATAATTTCATAAACTCATGCTGTTCAGGAGCATTTTTACTTTTCATATTCTTTTTACATTCTTTCTAGTTTTTTTTTTACATTCAATTCTAGTTTATATTTAAAATGTTCGATTTATAAAGAAATTCTTAATTTTTTTACACACTTACAGTTTAATCTGAATGAAAAGAATCGGAAAGAAAAGAAAACAAATATTCTTCTAAAAATTGCCACCTTAAATGCCGCTCCCCTATGTATTTCTTTTTTATTCAATAAACCGTTTATACATGCAAGCAGGGAAATGCTAAAAGAAAAACTTTCTGAAATTCGCATAGACATAAATTGTATTACACACATACACACACACACATACGTACACACACAAACTTACTTAAGAAAACTGATGATAGTACAAGGCTATAAAAATACTTGTCTCATGTATCATGTAGCAAGTTAAAGGAAAGCAGATGAAATGTTAATATGTTGCAACATATTTATGTCAAAAGTCATAAAGTCACGTAAACATACAGCGACAAAAATCTCATAAATTAATGTTAAATAGCAATGAAATCAGGCGATAAAAAAAAGTAAAGACTTTGACAAATAAATTAGAATGATATTAAATTTTATGACTAAATATATACGTAGATACGTACATGGAACACAATAATACATACATACGCACATATTGACTCGTTTCCTCATGTAGTGATATCGCGAACATATGTATGTATGTATGTATGTATGCAAGTTTATATTGGTTAATCGTAAAAAATAACAATTTCAAATGTACATACACACGCAAACACTAAAACAAACATATACATACACAATAATATTATATTTGTTTCGTTTTAAAAATGCAATAGACTTACATTCTATACATAGAAATATATGTACACAAACATACATATATACGTACGTATTTATGTACATACATACCTTATACAAAATAAGTCTGAAATGGAATCGATACATTAACGCTTAAAACTATTATAAATTCTTCTTTTCATTCTATTTGTATTCAACTTCTTTAATTTTATCTGTGCATATGTATGTATGTATGTATGTATATATGAATGTATGTATGTATGTGTGTGTGTCATATCAATTCGATCTTTTAGTAGAACTTTTTCTTTTTCTTTTTATTTCTTATTTTCTATTTCAATTTTTATTTTATTTCGCATTTTTTATTTACTTTAATTTCCTGAAGTTAAACATTAAAAATATATTTAAGGCAGAAAGAGTGAACGAAAGAGAGAGAGAGAGAGAAAGAGACTGTATAAAGAGAAAGAGAAAATCAAAGAACATTCTCTCATATAATATGTACTCTCATACATACGTACTTTATTGTTAGATTTGTTTTTTTTTTTTTGTTTTGTATTTGTTGGTGTAAAAAAAATAAACAACAAAAACAATTACAAATAACCACAAAACACAATCATTGTGTGGTCACAACTTGAATGACCAACAGAATGTCATCGTTTATCTGTAAATGGTCGATTCAAAACATCTACAAGACGGACTGCCTCACACAGCCAAACAGGCAAATTCAGTCACAGACACATATATTAACAGATACTGTACTTCGTGTCTTCGTGTTTGTTTACACAAATAAACAAACACACACAAATACACACACACTTGCAAACGGTTATCTATTTATATTTATGTACATATGCACGTATAGGAAAACGGGTCAGTCGATTGGCCGTTTGGTCGCAACCACTTGTATGTTTTAATTGATGTGACAAGTGTCTGGTAGATGACCTCCTAAAACAATAAAATGTTTTGCTCTCTCTGACAATTTAAGATGTCTCTGGCACGAGAGCCAAGAATAACAAATTCATAAACAAACAAAACCGGAGCGAAGAAAAATCAGGAAAAGGCAAAAGCAAATACATATACACACATATACATACAATATGTACGTACTAATAAAGTACAAATTTCATATGTGATTTGGTATACACTCACCAACATACACACATGTACGTGCATACCTACAGTGTTGGTCATAAGTAAACTACCCACGATAAGATTTTTACATTTCATTTCATTTTATTTGCTTTTGTTTTTGTAATTGAATTGTAGTTTGATTTCAATTATTACGGTTTACATATTTATTACCGTCATATAAAAAGTATGTTTTGATTATATGGGGATAATTAAAGATATAAAATTAGAAAGACAAAACTAAGACACTCAAAGGTCGAAATTCGGTTTCTTTTATAATTCAAGTGTAGCGACAAAATCAGAAATTTTTCAGCAAACTTTACTTCATTTCTGCTTGTTTTGTTCGTTTCATTATTTTCTTCTTGTTCTTGTTCTTGTTCTTGAATTATTTTGTTACTGTTTGAATAAGTAAGAAAATAGTTTAAAATTCTTAAATAATGTTTCCATGATTTTGGCCCATAAGAAAACAGAAAAAAAGAGCTTATTTTGGGCATTTAGTTTAAGTGAAACAATTTCCAAATCTTCGTTAAGTCAACGCACGAGAAATATTTATAATGAATTATAAAACCGAATGGGAACAGGGAATGGGAAAAAGAAATTTGAACTGAATCCAAAACAAGTTAACAAATGGAATAAAGAATGAAAGAAAAGGAAAGGTGAGCTTAATAAAACTTATCCATTGTTAAAGTATTTCCTTTGTCTTTATATACTTTTCATTTTTAATAAAATTAAAATTTTTCCCCTTCTACTACTTATTTCTTCCCATTTCTCTTTCCCTCTTTCTCTCTGGCTTGGTAAATACATTAAAAAATGACTGAAATGCACATACCGAGACACCACAACAAATGCTTTGAAATTAAATTTGGATTCAATGGGAAAAAGAAACTGAAACCAAATAGAAAAAGAAAAATGAAAAAAACAAAATATCCAGAACAGAATATTTATAGGAGTTAAGCTTTACGATTTAAACGGAAATGACTTTATGCAACATTAATTAGAGGAAATTGCAGCCACACTTTATGTGCTTAAATTGAATTGAAATTCATGCATTTGCTAAATGTTTCAAAAAGATACTCTTACAAATGCAACCAAAGATACAGCGTAAAACTAAAATGAAAAATTGTAAAAGATACCACAATATATGCGACTAACAGTGGGGTCACATACTTCATGGTATAAATAAACGTATCGCACAACCATGTATCATGGACAAGAAGAATAAATTTAAGACCTCCATACTATGGCATACTGTAGTTTTCTTAGATCACCACCACTGTTAGTGACGCGACGTCTAGGAGTCCGAAAGTTACTACTACAGACTTTTGTTTTTATTGTTACTGGCACTATTATCCTTCATACTTTGTACACTTACCAAATGGATAATGACAAATGAATAAAACTTTCTTAAAGGAAAACTAAATGGAAGTCAAAGAAATTTCTTCTTAAATTGCAATTTCCACCGAACAAAGCAACTGAAAAAAGAGAATTGCAAAACAAATTTAACTTCATTTAGGGGAACGTGAAGGCGCTATTACAAAAAAAAAAAAATAAAATAAAAAAGAACACCACTGAAACGATCCACTTCGGTAATAAGTCTATTAAAGCAATCATTATTATTTTTTTAATTCTATTTTCTTTTTAATTTTATTTTATTCTTTTTCTGTTGAATTTTTTTTTCTTTTTTTTTTTTTTTTTTTTTGGTTCCAGAGAAGAAAACTGTAACTGATGGAGACATCAGCAGTAGATGTGTTTGAATGCGAATGTGAGAAGCTCTTGATGTGTATTGATTTTTAAATGTGTATATGTGTATGTGAAGCACGCATTTAGGCACATTTAATGTATAAAAATGAAAATATATATGTATATATACATATATGTGTGTGTGTGTGTATGAGTTTATGCGTGATATATGTACATATGTAGGCTATCATTATGCAATTAGTCTCATTAAATAAATTGCAAAATTACACACACGTTAAGCTAATGGGAAAATCATACCCTATATAGACCAATCATAATAACCCTGATGATAGTAATGATGATGATGATTACATACTCATGCAATGATCATGTTGATGCTATAGATACACTCGCATACACATGCACTCATACTGTGCTAATTTGTGTTGGCTTGTGAATGAGCAAAAGTATAAAAATAAAACGTGATGCACGACAATTACGCACATACTACAATATATGAACTGCATCAGTTAACAAAACCAAAAATAAACGCGACATTACACACAGTCACAGTCAACATTTATGCAAACGTATTGTGGCATACCAAAGAGCCACAACGCATACACGTACGCATGCATGTGAGAGAAAACATTATGTGTTAACGATTTAAATACTATACATGCATACATACATATATATGTGTATGGTATGTGTAAGTGATTTTTTGAATATGCGTAAATGCTTAAATTTCGTATGGAAAATACGAAAAAAAAGGAAAAGAAAAAGAAAAAACATTAAACATTAAATAAAATAAATAAGAAAAGACGATTGCGTAATATTTGTAGTATTTTTTCCTTACTTAACCGTTCATGCAATTGTTAGACGAAGACCAATTAACCCACAAACGGTTAAAAACAAATGGATCAATCGAATTACGTCGATGTATCCGGAATAAGTTTGCCGATGATCTCTTTTAATGCATCGTTTCATTCCATTTTAACTGTTTTACTCTGTTTGTTACTCTTCATACACTAAATACAATTACATTGTATGTATGTATGTATGTAAGTATGTATGAATATATATTTTGAAATAAATATGTGAGTGTATATATATATATATACATACGTATATATGTGTATGGATTATTACCTCATTATATTTATTATTTATTAGTATTGCATGTGTGATCACGTGTATATACGTACGTACATATACGCATGTGTGTGTTTGTGTTTATATTAAAATTTTAATTTTCCTATTAATTTAATTGTTAATATTGACAATATAATCAGTGTTTAATTAATATTGGTACGTAATCCTATTAAACTGATTTTATGAAAGGATTTAAATTATGTAAATGACAACGATTATAATCAGTTTTTTTTTATTATTATTCTACAATATCTACATATACGTATGTATATGTTCTTTTTTTTACTCATTTATGTATTTATTTATTATATACGTATGTATTTGTATATTTTTAGTTATAATTTCTATCAATATTAAATATTAAATTCACAAATAGTGCACGAATATGCCAAAGAGTACTTTTTTTTTTTTGTTTTGTTTTTTGTTTTTTTTTTTATTGTCACGCAAATAGTGTAAAGGAAAAATTAAAAACAAAAAGTGTTATTTGAGAGCATTTTGGTATCTGAAATCGTAACACTTGTAAATAAATTTTAGTTGAACATTAATTTGCCACGGGAAGATTAAAAATAATTGAGTTTGTTTTTAATCTCTTTTGATCATACCGTCGATAAGATTCATTGCGAAATGGCAACAAACAATTTATTATTTCATACACATTATCGCATCCGCACATGTGTGCGTTTACATATGTATATGTACATAATATGTACATATTATACGATTGGTGTTGCATTTAACCCAAAAAGAAAAAGCCAAAAAATTCTTAAATTACAAATAGGGATATTATTGTTATTATTGTAAATATTTTACAAAACAACTCAAAGTTAATTTCATCAAACTAATTATTTACAATTGTAGACACATAATACTTTCGTAATTAAATATTATGAAATTGAAAAAAAATTTTAGATTCACAGATTTAATGACCATTAAGACGTTGTATTTGTTTATATGTAAGTGGCGAATTGTAAAGGTTAATATGACAAAAAAAGGTAACAAAAACGAAAAACTTTTATTGTGAGTTTCGATAATTATAAAATAAAAAGTATTCAGTTCTTTCCTCCTAAACTGTAAGGGGAGACCATTGTCAGATTCGTAAAAACGAATACTGTTTAAAAAGCATATTTCGACTATTAAAATGAAATATAAATTCCTGCAAATTAAGACAATTATTCTTTTGTCTAGAATGATAGAAGCACAATACTTCCCGTTTAATGTTTATTTTCAATATTTTAAACATTTACTAACTTTACTTAATTAGCAAATGAATTCAGCCAATCGACTTTAGCAGTAAAGTTAGATTATATTGAAACAATTTGAAATTTATCCCAATAATACATGAATGGAGAACATTAATAATGAAATTTGTTCATTCATTTAAGAAAAATTATTGGACAGCTTTACATGACCATAAGTCGTCTTTATACCATCATTTTTCATTTATTATTTTAAAGGCATTTGTACATGTAGACTCAAAAACACAAAAATAAATAAAAAAAAAATAAAAAATAAAACAATATAGAAAGCATATCATCTTTGATCTTATTAATTTAATTTTATTATATTTATTTTGTTGATTTTGTGATAAGATTTCGCAAAAAGGTAAGCGTTTTACCACAAAACTGCATTGTTCGTTATTGAAAATAACTCTCATATTCTTGACATTATGTTCGATCTCAATAGTTGTATTACAAACTCGAACTGGTGTAAGTAAGCTGTGCTGTAGAGTATATTTTGCCTATTACTAAAGCTTTTGATATCCTTGCATTTAAACAAATACCATTAATTGGATCACAACTAATTTTCTTATACAATTTTTAATTTCAGATAGTAAACAAGTAATGTATAGCTGAACAACATCTATGTATATTTGTACATTACAGATCTTGAACGTAGTTGACAGATCGTTTAAGTAAATTAACGAATATTTAATCGAAATATTCACTTTTCATTGATCAGGTTTAAAATATTAAAAACCTCTTTTTATTCTAACTTTAACTCTAACTCGTATAAATTGAACGACAAAAATTATAGAAAAAAATAATTATTGTAATCATTTAGAAGGTTCAATACGAACTACCGAAGATTCAATTAAGAAAAATTTCTTCTTTTAAAATGACATGCTCAATGGATTTAGAACAATAACTCCTCACTTATGTTCACAATTAATGTTTTAATATTTTAAAACTAATTACTCTTTCTGATCTGTTATAACGAGGTGTGTTTTTATCATAATAAAGTTAAGTAAAAGAAATTAAATACACAATGAATATGTTGTGGCATTCCAAAGTTCAATTCGATTTGAATTTGTTAAGCAATACGCCCGATACTCATTGAAAAGCATCCTTCAAATACGATACACACATATATATGTATGTACTAGTAGATGTATGTTGCATAGTCACATAGTCAGTATAGCGACATACATCACAACCAAAGGAAAATTAACTTTTATTCTTTTCCCATTATTTCCTATATTTATTCTAGAGATGACTTTACTTTAGTGAAATATTGAAATATTGCCAAGTCACACTTTCAATAAAGGTATAAAAGCCAATAATAAGCACATGGAATGACTTCATATAAACAACCAGAAAAAAAGCAAAAACAACGAAAAACAGAAGGAGAGAAGGAAAGCAACTGCCCAAAATCCTAACAATAACAATGAAGAAAAAATATATCAAAAGAATAAAAATGTGAGCCAACAATCATAAATCATCATAAATAATCGATGGATTTATTAATGAAATACCGAAGCACTTAATCCCCATGTGAAGCAGGCAATTACCGCAATTGTTACGTATTGCCCATCACAAAACAATGCCCGTCTATACCAGGATCAGACGAAAGCCCATAAACATTGCAGTTGATCTCTATAAAAATAATAAATTTCTTCATTATTACGTATTGCGCAAGAAATTTCTAATGTCCAATGTCCATACGTTTGGTAGGTACATGTTATCTGTATTTTAGCAAATGTTAAAAACTTAATACGCTTCAAATTGTTACAAATTACACTTGAGAATATAAAATTTTGATCACAACATCTCCTATGTATGCATATGATATTTAATAGTGCCGTTCATTTTCATTCATACGTTCAAGTTTTTGCTTCTTTTTTCACCAATAATTCATTATTAGCCTAACGAAAATAAAATAAGTTTCAGCTTTTCTCCAGTCGATTAGAAAATATTAATGTTCACCTAAAATCAATTAAACTTACTTTTTCAACTATTTTCCAACTAGTTTTCAACGCCAAGTACTACATATACTGACCTTAGTTAGTATTAAACCGATTGCTTGTTACGCACTCATCTGTCCAATAAAACATTGAATATGAACATAAATTTACAATGAAGATTTTTTTTCTACATCATCATCATCATCATCATGATCATCGTCATCATTATTATCATCATCAGAATGGATTGTTATTATTAGTTAATAAAAGTTTTAAAGTTCAGGGTGAAAAATATTTTCGGAAGTAAAAGAGAAAACAACAAAAACCGAAACCAAAAAACCAAAACCCAAAACAAAAATATTGAAAAATGGATAAACAACAGAAAAACCTCACTACAAACCCTTACACTAGAAATCTCTAAAATGAACAGATACCCTGTACCCCCATACTCATGTACAAAAACAAAAGTAAAAACAAAAAACAAAAAAAAAACAGAAACATTTTTTGAAAGTTCACAGGTAAAGTATTACATAATCATGTGCCACACATGTTCGAAAGTGCGAGAGTACGTACGAGAGTTATTTTTTGAATTCTTTCTTCCTGTTTATTACTATTGTGCTGGTTGCGTATGAGCAACTTTTTATACGTACGTAATACGTACGTATGTACGTACATATTACCACGTAATAAATTGTTAGCAAATTGCAATCGATAAAGATTAAGTGTGTTTATGAATAGTTTTAACAATTGGTAATTAAAACAATAACATTTACAACAACAACAACAACAAAAAACAAACAAAAAAAAGCATCTCAAATTTGTGGTGTTAAATTCCTGTAGGACTTACAAGCTTTTTTATTATTAAAACGATATTTATGGCACGATCTCATTATTGGCGGAAGTACGAATCAGAAGTGGAAAGCAATTTGATCCGTATTTGATCCGTGATTGCCACAAATTAGAAAGATAATCAGAATTTCTGAATTTGGTCTACGATTCTTCGAACACATTACGAATAAAAGAGTGGGAAAAGTGAAAGGAAGACGTGAATGCAAAAACTGAAGACAACATTTCTGCAAAGAAATTCGAAAATATAACTTACATTTGTAAGGTTTGTATGAGAATCGTAAAATAAAGATTTTAAATTGTTTTGGAAAATAATTAAAATATTCTCATTTGTGAATATTCTTAGCATATGCCAATAAAAAGATGACAAGGCAGAAAAATTTTAACGGATCATCCAGAAATTAAAGTTATAAACTCTTCATATTGAAAATGAAAGCTTTACGGTGTGTAAAGAGTTCTTTCTAAATGCATTTGATATAATACGTAATGAGCTCTCAAAGCAAAGATAAAAATAGGAAAATAATTACGTCGAATGAGACATGTGAAGCTAATGGATGCCACAAGAGAATATTCAAAAAATTAAACATTGAAGAAGAAGAAAAGTTTTTTAAAACACATATGCAGGTTAATGCAAAATGTACAATTTGACCCTATGTAAACGCTTAAAATTGCATTTATTTTATTAATAAATTCCATTTATTTCTATTAGTAACGTAACATCTGAGTAACAAAAAAAAAATCTTTTGTTTATATAGCACAGTGTTCATAAATGTTTAGAATTTCGAAAATCTTACTCAAACATCAAACTGCAAATTTTTGTTGTCTTTCCGCTTTCAATAGTTTATGGCATTATTAAAATTGAATTTAACTAAGAATTGAACTCAAGTATTCATGTATGTTGAATTTATGTAAGTAAACTGTTATTTCAGAGTACTTACATACATTTGAATACCACTAATTAATACATTTGTGGTTGTTTCTGTTTTCATTTCCATTTGATCATAAATTCATAAGCAAATACCAACGATATCAATTATATGGCTACTATCCCCACAAGTACCAGCACAAGCTTTAGAAAGAAAGACGAAATAATTTTTTTTTTTTTTTTGTAAGCAAATTAAAAATTATTTAATTAAAATGTAAAAGAAAGAAAAATAGACACATCCTTGCTTATATATATCTACATACAAGAGCACAAACATTCGAGTTCTTATAACATTAGAAATCCGTCATATTCACATGCATACAAAATTTCTATTGTTGTTGTATGCATGACAACATAAATAGAAAAAATGAAAAACGGATGAAATATCAACCAACGGCAGACTAATACTCTCGCTGGAAGCCAAGCAACCGACAAAGTCATAAATCACTGTGTTTTTGGGCTTTGTATGGTGGTCAACATCTCATGACTACATACATATACTAGTTTGCATGAGACTTTTATATTGTCCGTTGAATTGTCTCTCAGTACTTGCTTGTGTACGTACCGTATGTACATACACAATATATTATGATATGTATCTGAGGAGTGTGAATACGAATATGTTGGCAAAGCTAAATTAAACCATCACATAGTAATATCCAAATAAAACTGATAGCAACACAACAACACAATAACACAACAACACAACAACAAAACAATGCAACAACACTACAACACAGAATTCGTACAGTACAAACACTTTGTACACACAAAGAATTTTACTTTAAAATAAAATATACTATATATACATATACATATATGTACATACATACATCTACATATGTGTATAATATGTATGTACATGCGTATACCATTTATATATTAAAAATTTTTTTTCTCTTTTTTTATAAAAAAAAAAATAAATGATCACACCATCCCTACAATAAATATAAAATAATAATAAAAAGAAAAAAGAAAAAAAAAAGTTCTATACAAACAATTAAACAAAAATTGTGTAAAACTCATATACACAATGAATTTTTTATACACTTTCTACAAAAACAAAGTTTTTCGCAGACAAAGGGAAGCTTTATTTTTGGGTAAAAATATTAAAAATTTAATCCACTCGCCAATGCCGTTTTTCTCCATTCCAATCATATTCATTCAGTTGTATCATACCATCTACCCATGTACGAAATATAGAATATTTTTGGTTACAGAAGCCGAAAAGAAAACAAAATTAAATAAAAATAATATTCATAAATAATTGCCAAATGCTAAGTGCTTTTGTGGTACGTACAATGCAAATACAACCAGCTAACCAGTCAACTAGCCAGTTAGCCATTTGCACACTACAACTAACCAAACACATTTAAATTTACAGACATACAAAATAAAAATTTTCAATTCTCTCATAAATACTCTCATACTTTCCAAACAAGCCATTCCATACATATACTTACACCTGCACTCTCTCACACACTCTCTCTCTCTCTCTCACTCTCTCTCTCACTCACTCAAAGGGAGGAATTGAAAGGAAAAAGTTTTCACCAAAAAGAAGGAAGTACTCATAAGTCTCTAAATTAGGCGCATCCGACTGACCGCTACTATACCGAAATGAACAGAAATAATAATAACAACAACAACAGTAATAACAACAAGAGCAACAACAACAAAAACTATACACAATATCAGCAAGAAAAAACGGATGTCACAATACAAACGATTTGTTGCTTTTTATTTAAAAGTCCCCCAAATGTGAGTGTGTGTGTGTGTTAGTTAGTGTTTGCATCAATGGATGAAAAGTAAAAGAAAACCATAAAGGGAATTCAATGGGTAGGAGGCAGCAGGAGGAGAATGTGGCGTAGGATATCCATAAGCACGTTAAAACATGTTGTTTTTTTCTCTTTTTTTTCGTCAAATACTCGCATACTGTAACCCTTTTGTACAAACATACACAAACGAAAACATACGAAAATGTAGAGGCAAGTGTATTGATTCATTCATATCGAACATGACTGTATGTACATATGTACATACGTTCCTAAAATGTATGTATGTATGTATGTTTGTATGAATGTTAATGTGTATGACTGTCATTTGTATTATGCAAAAAGTATGTTTAGAATTTTTGCCAACATTTATTGAGTATCGGCCTACTTCCGGCATTGTATGTGTACGTTTTCGTGTGTATGTATACATGCATATGTACGTATAAGTATAAGCATGTATAAGTGCATGTAGTTGTGTATGTGGTTACATACATCTCGTTCTAACATTTTTCCAACGATAGAAGGCAAAAGAGAAAAATTACTCTGAAAAAGAATTATAGCCTCTGTGTACATATGTCCGTGTGTGTTCGTGAGTTCATGCGAACAGACCTATTAAAGGAATAAATACACAAACTCTCTCACAACCACAGAGGCCAGTTTATAGGGACCCGGCCATTTACAGACGTATGCAGTAATATTTTGTAGAAACCAAGTGCATTATCCTCAAAGCACGCGACTTCAACACGTTCCATATGTATGATGTAACCAGACTAAATATGTACTAATGTATGGCATTTGCCTCATGCTTACTTTTTTTTTCTCTCTTCCACTCTCATTGATTTCAATTTCTTGTTTTCTGTTCTGTTCGGTTTTTTTTTTGTTTTTGTGCTGTCCCATAGCGGATGTGGTCATTTTAGAACAATACCCTTAAAAAGCAGCAGAGAGCCTGTTGATATTAGTTTCGTTTCGTTTCACTTTCTTTTTTTATTTTTTTTTTCATTTGACTGGTTAGTCAAGGCTGGTTAATAGTTTATAGTTGCCACAATTTGTTTTTTCTTTTTTTTTTTGTTCTTTTTGTTCTTCCTTTGCTTGTTGGTTGTTGAGTAGGTTAATGATGATGTGTAGCAAAAGTTTACTTTAGGCTACACTCAAATAAAACACAACATGGTCTTATTAAAATGCTTCAAATGTACTTCTCAAAACATAATCTGATAAAAATATTCTAGAAACTATGAAATAATACGTTAAAGCTTCGTACATATTTTATTGCTAAGAAGAAAAAAACAAAATTCTATAATCCTCCGCTTTTTTTCGAGTGTACAATAATTGGCTTTAGTTAGAAATTATGACTTGATTTAACAGAAAAATTTAAAAAATAAACAAACAAACAAACAAACTATCCTGTGCTAACCCGAATAATGTTGAACTATTTACACATTATAATTAAATTACATTAGCTCTGCTGTGTTTGTTTGAAAATAAAAACTCTTTGTAAGCACTAGTTCAGTAGTTCAAAAACGTAGTTCTATTGCAATATGACATACAAAAAGTATAAATTTTATTGGTATTATATACAATACATACACAATACTAACTAAACTAACCTTATTATTATTTTTACATCATTAAATAAAGTTTAAATACATATTTTGCCCTGTTTCCTGGATCCCTTGTGAAATTCAAAAATGAACGAAAATCATTTCTCCCATAACTCATAAGAGCAAACAATAACTGACCAGACTGACTAGATTCTACAAAAATAGTCAAGATATGATTGGCCATATAAGTTTACCGCAATGTCTAAACTAGGCAAATCTTTCCAAGGCCTACATGGAATAAAATAGCGTAAATTCATCGTGTTCATCACGGATATTAATTAAACAGAAAGTAATTGTTTCAATATTTAAATTGTGTTCAAAAACTCTCGTCTAGTGTAGTAATAACGTTTTCATAAGACGACTGTTCGTTTTTATATTAATCTTGGTAAAAAAGGAAACTTTTAATTCTTAACATAATTTGTTTGTTTCTTAAATCGTCCAATTCAATTCATTTTTTTTTTTTGGGAATATCATGTGTTGTTTACGAGAAAAACGTATTTTCAGAAAAGAATTTAATATTAAAGTATATACGATGCGATCTCATTAAATTATCAATCGAATGTAACTTCTACAATAAGTAGTTTACGATATCTGTTGCAACTTTAAATCTCGAATACAAATTTAACGAAAACAAAAAAATGGAAATACATACACTGTCACTCAACTTTTTAATAAGGTATATACATATATAGCTTAACTTCCTGTAAAAGGAACATCCATACCTCCATTACACATTCATCATTTATGGTGAACAGAAGGTGCAAAATGTATAATTACGTTTTTAATGATTTTGTGGCTCAGAAATGCTCTGATTAAATACAAGTCAGCAATTACTCTTCAGAAATCATTGACATTTAAGTAACATTATTCATTAACGCAACACTATGCCATCAGTGCCACAGTGTGAATATATGTTCGGGTATGTGTATGTGCATAAGAGCGATTAAACTGTGCAAAAACCACAAATCAATTAAATACACCCCACGTCTACAACCTTATCTTTACTGTCTCACCTTTACAGCATAACAGCGCATAAGCATACAAGCACACCCACACAAATGTCGAGATTTCCTCAAACGACAGCCAACAGACGAAACTTTTGTGTCTCAATGGCAACTGACAAACACACTGGAATGGAATAGAATGGAATGGAATGGAAATCTCCAGATATACAAGAGTTCCGTATTAATTTTGTAAAACTTAAAAGGCAACATCGATCAAATAATCGCAAAATAAATTGAATAAATTGGCGAATGAATGCCAATGCGAATGGCAAATGAGAATGTATTTGTCAGCTGAAATGCATTGACCTTAAATGGTATCCCATTGAGTTTACAGTTCTCAGCGGTTTAATCAAATTAGTCGATGCGTTCGTTATTGAAGCCAACTAAACTAAAACAAAAAAAAACTATCTTTGTCTATCGCTTGCTCACCGTATATGAAATTCAAATAGAAAATAATAAAAAAAACACGAAAATAAATGGAAAAAAACATAAATCTCTCGATGACATCTACGACTTTATTTATAACTGGATAAGTGTATAAATTTCCTTTGCTACTGTGATTAATGTCACATAAATATCTGATACCACCACCATGTGAATCTCTATACTCTCTACCTATGTATGTATGTAGATATGTACGTATGAAATGTATAAATGAGAAAAAAGAAATAAGCCAAGCAGTCAAAACAGTTAGTTCATGCTGCATTTTGCAAGAAATATAAGAAACATAAAAGACTAATGCTACACCACACCACACCACACCACACCAGACCGCACCACAGTAAAACATACAACACAGTTTCATAGTCAGCCATAAGAACAAAAGAAAACTAAAAGAAAAGATTATCAAGAATATTACAAGATTTATTTTTTTTTTGTTTTTGTTTTTGTTGTTTTCGTTTTTGTTTTTGATAAAAAGTTAAATTTCTCAAATCCATATCCATTTCTACTTTTATTTCGTTTTTTTTTTTTATTCGATTTGTTTTTTTACTGTCTTTTGTTTTATTTGAATTGTATTTCGAGTTGCATGAAATAGAAATTTATAGAATTTAAATTATTATTGTATTTACTATTTTATAATAGTTGTTGTTGTTGTTGTTTTGTAATTGTTATTGTTATTATTGTCTTTACAAGTATGTAAGCTGTATACGCATATGTCTATGTATATGATATACATGATTGTGATAAAATAAAATTTTATAATATATTATTAAATGTGTGAAGTGAATGCCTATAATACATATACAATAGATTAATAATATAATAATAATAATAATAAAGTTTAATATTAGAAAATCATAAATAAATGCACTCATAATAGTTTGCTTACAGTGGCAAGCAGAATTTTATGGCGTTCATACCTTTATTAGAAGTGTAATACTTATGTGAGGGTATTAGGCAAACCATGCAGATGTAAAGATGAAATTTAGTTTCAAAATTATTGGCAAAAAAAATTGAACATGGTTACTTTCAAAAACGCCGCTAGACACATTGAACGATTAATTAAAAGTGAAATTGTCTGCTAACTCTATTAACAAAAACGGGAAATGACTGGACTGAGCGTAGAACAGCTTGCATAGATTTTCTGAAATTAAGCATTTATCCTGAGGACATACATAATCCATAGCAGTCATCCAAAATTGTATAAAATTAGTTGACAAAACCAATCGCTTAAAGGGCCAGAACAAAGTCCAGATCTTACTCGAATTGACATTTGTGAGCTTCTTTGAAGATAAGCCCGACAGTATACGACGTAGCCTCTTTAAGGGCTTCTAAATAAATAACAAAATATTCCAAATGAACTTATTCACAAAATTTTTTAAAATCGTATTTAATATGCTAAAATGAAAAAAAAGAATTTGAACAACACAATAATATCCGCTTTTAATTATGAATAACATCCAAAGGAGTCTAAATGGAATTAATGTGTGCTTTCTTTTGAAATATTTGGAGTGCAATATCGTATATTTTTAATTTCTCTTCAGAAAATATTTGCTTAGTAAACAAATTAAGAATTTTGAAATATATTTACGTTTAACATAATTAAACACCAAATGTGTCAATATGCTAATACTTTTACACGCCAGTGTACATCAGTATTTGTGTATGTGTATTAATTTCATGCAAGAAAAGTTCAAGAAAATTTAAGAAACGTTTTCATCACAATAAATTATTTACATACACTGACTGACTGACTGACTGACTGAATCACAATTTAGTTTAATTAGTTAAGCATTCAAACAAATCAAAATGTGAAGATATTTTGTTCGCATATTGTATTGTTTGCTTATTTGCATGACATTCTATCGTCTTATCGTTTGATCTCCACATACAATTTGTCAATTTATTTTGGTTTATTTAAATTTGTTTATTAATTCATTTGCATTAAATTGCATTTATGTATTCATAAATGCCTTAGTATTCGTCGTATTCAATTACAAGACAAATTAAATTCAAATTCAAATTCAAATTCAAATCAAACTGTTTAAGCGAAATACCCTGAATAAGTAGTAGAGTTGGGCAATATAAACGAATGAAGGAACAGATGGAATCACATAAATCGATAGCGATGAGCTATAGAAAAATGTTAAACTAATTTTCAAAAACCCCTCGTAAGTATTAATTTCGCATAAATTGACATTCTATCCTAATTAACAGATACAAACGATAATTACATGACAATATATAGACAATAAAGAATACTTGTGTGATAAGTTAAGAAAGGAATTATTCAGCTATTTTTCCCTATTATTTATTAGGTAAAGTTGTTCTGATGTCATTGGTTTGTTTAAACAAAGACAAATGCTACTATTGAGTGACTTAAATTGAATTGCTTTCGCAATATTTTTCTTTCAAATTTCGAAAAGATTAAATTACTAACGCCTAAGCTTTAAAAAAAAATCTATTCATTATGAAGGCATATGTACATATATTATAAAATTTATAACATAGATTACGTTCAGATTTGGACAAACGTATTGAGATTGATAATAATAAGATAAGTTTCGGATAAGATCGGGTTATACAATATTGAAAAGGAGCTAAACTATAGCCAAAGACTCAATTACACGACAATTTCATCACAAATCGTAACGTTATTTAAAAAATTAAGAACCCAATTCGTATAATATTGATCTTTCTCAAGTCTAATATTTCTTCACTACTCATGCAAAATTGTGTAGGTAAGTACAGTTGATGATGCAAAAATTATTAACTTTACAACTTAAAATTTATTTAGGCTTTATAGAAAGAATTCATTTTCAAAGCAAAATCCTATATATGTATGTAAGTACCGACTATACATATATATATAAATGATTTCAGTAGTTATAAAACTATTATTCTGCCTAAACGCGACAATGCCATATACCATACATACATACATACATACATGTATTCGATATCAAAGCCCAGCTGGATTTTACTTGGGATAAAATTGTTACTTCGTTTAAGAATATAAAACATTCACTTGGTACTTCACAATGGTATCCAGAAACGATTAAGAATATTCACTAAATGGTACAAGATTAAGGTCAATTAACTAAAATTTTGGATAATTAAATTGTGTTTTCTAAAAATAAACTTTGAAAAACGACATCAATCTGTTCAATTTTAACCTGTAGAAGCCACAGCCTTTAGTATGATTTTCATCCACAATATATAAAAAAAAAAGTAATAAAACTTTACCCCTTTAATAGTGATTTGATATCAGCAGTTTTAAATGGGAAACGATATTTTTTTTTAAGTTATTGCCGACACAAAATTATCACAAAAATACGCATTGACGACATGAATTTGAGTCCATTGAAATGAAAATAATTATTTTCATTTTTATGGAATGCTAAACGCTTATCTTAAAAGCATTGTTAGGCTAACATGAAAATTCCTTAAGGCAAATCTAGAATTTATCCTCCAATAAAGTTGTGGTGTTCAAGTCATATTAATTTCAAAATATTACTTCAACACATAGTCAACCCTGCTAATGTGCTGCTAAAATTATTTATTTTTTTCTAGTTAAAGATATTGCATCTTCAAGAGTATAAATTAAAAAGTCATTAATCATTTGGTTTTTCCTATACTCTGTATAAAGTGTGTCTGTTTGTATTCTTGTCTACATATTCTTTTTACTCTTGTTGCTCTTTTTACATCCAGTTTAATACAAGCAAACAAACTCATTTAAATTTATGAACTTCCGCAAATAGTGATTTTGATTAAGCATGTCTGACAGTTTTAATTACCGCTGTTGAAAACTGATTTATTATGAGATTAATTACGGGAGATGATTTTCCAACCAGGCAACGAAGGGAACAAAAACACCACTTTTAACGCTGATATGATTTTCATTATCCACAAGATGGAATTTTTCTTTTTTTTTCTTTTTTTTTTTTTTTTTTTTGAAATATAAATAAAAAAAAGTCATTTTATGTGAAACGTTATTTCTTTTTTTTTTTTTAAGCTCACACTTGCTTTTTTAAACAGCATCGCATAAATAAATCATGTCACGTAAATTGTATAATGTCCGCAGACATTATGTAATTAGTTTTGATTAGAGAGAATTTAATACGGACATATTTACAGTTAAAGATACTGATACCTACCATCTAAGCAAAAATGGGGAATAAAATAGAACGCAAAGTAAAATGGAAAGTAATGGAAATGGAAATATAAAAATAATCATAATCGTAATCGAAACCAGACTTTGGCATTGAATTTAAAGTATCTCTCTATTAATAGAATTTTTTTTTTTTAAATTAAAAAAAGAGATTTAAATCAAACAATCGACAATTTTCTTAAATAGAATTGAAATAATTGAAACGATTCAATTGGATGACTAGATGGCAAACAATGAGCCGAAATTCTTAAACGTTAAAGCAATAAATTGCGAATCAACATGTTACTGACACAATTGCGCCCCTGATGGTAATAAAAATTAAATTCATTCCCACACACACATACGCACACACACACATACACACTGTTATAAAAGTTCATCCTTTACAGGCTATACAACACAAATTTACTAGTAATTGCAGGAGGACACAGACAATACACAGACAATGCCAAAAGACACAGCTGCCATAATGTAGGAAAATAATATTAAAAAACGAAAAAAAAATATGTAAATAAAATAGAATGGAAACACATATAATTCTATATATATAAAAACACATACACACACGTACAATGTACATAATATATACAAGTGTTTCCTTTTCTCTCTCTCTCACTCTCTTACTACATCAAAAATAAATAAATAAACGTGACTTTTTAAAGTCAAAAATTTGCTTTGATTGCTTACTGTTTCTATTCTTTTTTCCTTTTTTTTTTTTCTTTTGTCAATTCGAATACGTTGTCAGCAATTTTTCCCTTTAAATATCTTCCTATGATAATCATAACAACATACAGAGGTGGTTTGTATATAAATTATGTTACCGAATAATGATTAAGTCGATATACAAGTTTGAGCAATTTTGAGATCATTATTATTACAAAAAAAAAAAAAACTAATAATAATAATAATAATTAAATAATAATAATCGTTTAACGGGAAAC
The DNA here is from genome assembly GCA_005959815.1 of Sarcophaga bullata. Classification (NCBI taxonomy): domain Eukaryota; kingdom Metazoa; phylum Arthropoda; class Insecta; order Diptera; family Sarcophagidae; genus Sarcophaga; species Sarcophaga bullata. The sequence goes on from QOCX01000093.1 coordinate 52,702, forward strand.
AATATCGGAAATATTTTGAAAATTCTTTTAAAATATAAAATTTCAATAGTTTCTCTTCTCTCCGCGTCTATAAAGGTCAATACAAAAGAACATCACAAGTTTTATAAATAAAAATCAGCATGAGGTCTAAACTGCTATTAAGATAAGTTCCAATAATGATATGACGAAGTTGATGCACTGCCTCAACGTGACGTCTCCTGAATAGCATACTAGCACCAGCTAGATGTTAACTAATACCTGCAGTGGAGTACAATCCAAAGGACTTTAAATTTGGAATGTGCATAGTCAACACGCAAAAACTGTCATATTTTTTGACTATAACAACTTATGATGTTTGTTATAAGCATTAAATCCTCCTGTAACATGGTCTAATAATTATGTAAGAGATACCATTTAGTTGATGTTTTCTCTCTTCTTTACTTCTGTTTGAACTATTTAATTAATTATTAATTGTTATTACAATGTTTTTTTATTACATTTCACAATGTTACAATACATATAAAGGCTTGTGTTGAAATATTTTCTTCAAACAATAATTGTCACTTATTTATGGTCGCTTTCGTTTTTGCCAACAATCGCTTCATAGCTAATACAATATCTGTTTATTAATTTGTTTTTTCTTAATGCATAATTAATTTAAGGTGGTAATTTAAATATTAAATAATTTTTAAATGAAATTCTTTTAGATTTCAGTTAGAAACTGCTATGCATAGAAGTACACCATATGTACGGATGCATGAATTTGAGTCTGTGAATTTCGTTGTGGATTATTTTCTCATTTTATGAATTTAAAAGTAAAACTTTTGCTTCTTTATGCATAAAACAATTATGAAAATTATTCTAAACATAAAATGCGGCTTATTTGGTAACATTGTGGAGAGTCTGTTTTGTTGCGATAGTTATGCTTTGTTGGCCTAATTATCCCCCGACCGTTGCATAAGTTTTGATTCAGCAGTTAGTCTAACTGCTACTATTGATGCTGTAGCTGCTGCCTTTTTGGTTTTGTTCAGTTGTTCTCTTTTTTTTTATATTTTGTTTTCCTTTTCACTTTTTTCCTGTTCACTTCCAAACAAAATCACTGACCGAGATTTTTGCACCCAAGTTCAATTTGGTTAAAATGAAAATAATGTTCGTACAACATGCCACAAGCAAATGTGAGAGTGAAAAAATTGTTATAAAATAAAATGGCACAACACGCACACCTCCTCGCAAATATCTTGTCTCTAACAATGAAGATTCGAAATGTTCTCACAGAATTTCGATTATTTGTTCTTTGGCTCTGTCTTTTTCCCCCACTCCCCCTTCCTTTCTTTGTTTTAATTTCAACGGCAACAAAGGAAAAACGAAAAATTTAAAAGCGAATGTCTATGAAGGCAATTGCTAAAGATTCCTTTAATACTTTTTAAATTATGAAGTTATTTTTCAACTTTTTATAGTTCCCACACAACTCCAACTCGTATCGTTTCGCTAATATTCCCATAAAAAATAAAATTTTTTTTATTTGAGATTATAGCTTAGAGAGCTAGAGCGGAAGTAGAAAAATAATTTTTTTTCTTTTTTTTTTATTTCCATCAATAAAACTCATACTCATAATCATACGAAATTGTAGTTCAGTTTATAGCCCCTATTACCTCTATACATATGTGTATGGGTGTACACATGTATGTGTGTGCGTATATACTTAAACATTTATATTTTCTTTGAATTCATTTACGTTTGATTATTGTAGTTTAGTTTAGTTTAAATACTTCCAATACTTTTTGCTTCTAATGTTTTATTTTATTGTACCGAACATATCCACCACAAATAAGTATTAAATCATGTACATAAGTATGTATATTTGTATATTTATGTACGTATGTTTCTAGCCTAAAGACGTTGTTTAATGAGGTAGTAAACACGAAAAATGAAATGAAATACATTAGAAGGAATCAAAAGAAAAACACGGAAAATAATATATCTTTGTAGGTATGTATGTATGTATGTGTGCTTTCGAATTATAACTTCATTATTTCTATTTTCGTAATCGTTGTTTTGTTGTAATAGAAATGCAAATAAGGTAGTATAAAAGAATTTTTCGTATATTTAAAACATAAACAAGGATCATAAACTGTGCAAATCACAAACACGGTTTAACAACGAAAAAAAAAAATACATACGAAACAAACAAACACAAATATACGAAAAAAAAAGAAAAAAAACGTAGAGAAATACAACGATAATTTCCTTTTTTCTTTATTTTATTCCAACAACCATAAATTTGGTTGAAGATTTTATACTAGAAAAGATATGAAAATAAAATGACTGAATAACACACAGCCGTACACCTACGGCTTACATTGTGATCTGATCAGAACATTTCATTACAGTATTACAGTTTGGCACAAAAATTGTGAATCAATAACAGATATTTCGAGATTTCTTTTAAGCCAAATTAAATTATATAGGATTGGTTTAATTTTTTACCTTAACACACACACACACACACATCTACAGACTGGTATTTAAGTGTGTAAATAATTTACTTCACGCTTACAACTGACTTTATGAAGTAAATTAAACGAGATATTGGTAATTACCCTTAACAATGCCATAATAAAACCTTCAAACTTGACCATGTGATAAATCATATGTTATTTTTATTTTGTACCCGATCGCATAAAATCTTAGCTATTTTATTAAACCCACAGTGTAAATATGTTTAAAACGTACGTACGAGTTTAAGGATACAATTTAACATTTTTACAATTCCCTTCAACATTGTGTTTCATATTTATTTTTGCGTTTTTATAAAAACAAAAATAGAAATTTTATATCTGTTTACATTTCTCTACATACTTTTTTCACTTTCTTTTTTTTTATTCTTCCTTTCATGCTAGTCTTTGAGATTATGACGGTATGCGAGATTACTTTTGTAGAATAACCCAGTATATACATACATAAAGTTTATTTTTGTAATCAGTAATTTAGAAAAGTATAAAGAAGAATTTCGAACACATCGAATGCCATTCGATATTCGCTTCCTAATTCTGCTGACAAAAATTATTTTCAAATGTTCAACGATTTCAAATTATTGATGTTGTTCAAGGCATTATTTTCAACTCAACTGGATACAACAGTTACATGGATAAAATTACGCATTCTTCTGTTAAGATCAGATTTTTTTAGAGGTAAATTTTAAAACAAATATTTAAATAAATACAACGAACACATTCGGTAGATCCTAGTCGTTGACTTAGGTATCAATCGGAAAATTTCATTATAAAAATAAAAAAAAATTTTTTCCCAAAAATAGAAGAGTTTAAATAAAAATGTTCTTGCGCTGTTACTGATAAGGTGATCAGTTCGGAATCTGAAATTATTTCAAAAAAACATTTGCTTAATTCGGTAGATTAATAAAATAATATTAAATTTTTGAGCAATACAGAACGCATTCCGATTTTACTAATTTCATCAATTGTGTTCACATTCCTTATAAAATGTTGCCTACTTTGTCTACTGGGTAGTGCAGTGTGAATAAGTATATGTAATGGTAGCAACGCATATATTTACTGTTTAAATAATTTACAACATTTTGTTGTCATTGCTGTTGCTGTTGTCATTGCTGTTGCTGTTGTTTCTAATATTACCGCCTCTTTATTGTTGCTATTGTTGTTGCTGTTTATAATTTAACCTTTGCTAACAAAAACATCATGTTTATAACCTTCTAACCACTAAAACCACTAACAACAAATACCAACAATGACAACAACAATGGCAATAGCAATAAAACCAATATACTTACAGATTTCTATATATGTGTATATATATACATACATACATACATACATACATACATACATACATACATACATAGATATTATGGTATTGTATCGTGTGTAACAGTAAAATGTTTTTCTTTTAAGTTTATACAAATAAAAATGCAAAATAGCATAAAACAAGAACATAAAATGAAATGCAAAAATGCCAAATGATATGAAATCATATATATGAAGGAAAATGGAAAAGGAACAAAGTGGAATGGAAGGGCATAAACATTACACACGTATACCCATGCACATATGAATACGCAGAAGAATCAAATAGAATCTGAATGTTTTGAAAAGAGAAAAATGCCGCACGTATTTCTGTTTTTTTCGTTTGTGTTTCATCTTTATTTTTCCCGATTATACGTTGTGTTATACGTTTCGTGTTTTTTTTTTCTTCACATTTATTTCTTATTTTATGTTTTCTAAATTGTTGCTTACACAAACGCACAGACACTCACTCTCAATATGTTCAAATATAGCCGAGTTGATATAAATGTTCAGGCAGAGTTTAAGTGCGTTTATATTTTTGTTGTGTTTAACATGCTTTTAGTACAAGTTTATAACATTAAAAAAATAAAAAAGAACATACACCCATACCCCTACAATCATGTCAACTCTCTTATACAGAGACACGAGCATCCATACGAATGTACATCTATTGGCATTGAAATGTTAGTAAATCTATTTGGTTATCAAAGTGTATATGTGAATGTATACATACATGCGTATGTATGTATATTAATTTACATTTTACATTATGACCACAAAACATTGATGTTACCACAGAAGAACACATAATGAACGTTTTATATATAAAAGGAAAAAATGTTAAATGTTAAACGCATCAAATACAGTTATTCTATGAACATTTGTTCATATAAAATAATGATGATATATATACATACATACATACATACACATATATATACTTGCCTATGGCACAAATACTCGCGACTCCATATGTTTATGTATCTGTTGAGAAAATGCAATTAAATTGAAAACAGTTAAGCTAAATCCCAGAAATGCATTCTCATTATATGCTTTGTTTAATATTATTGTTTGAATGGTTGCCCACTTTTATTCTTGCTTTTATAAACTTATTAAAAATTGTATGTACATATGTATGTATGTACATATGTATGTTTAATCCTAGAAATAAATACCTTTTGTAATAAGATTAAATGCTAATTTAATTTTGTAGCGATTACCTATTTCTAACACATGTTTTTGAACGTTTGAGTTAAGCAAAATATTTTTAAAAATTATTCAATTCTTATTCAATATGCTATCACATCACGGACAGAAATTTTAAAAGAAATAATTTCACGGATTTTTTCAAATTTTAATCCTACAATGTTACTGAAACTTGAATAGAAAATCTGAAAACGATCTTCAATATGCATACGGATGCTTAAATCGTGAAAAGATTTAATTTTATACAATTAAAATGCTCTTCAACATAATTTAAATAAAATCAATTAAAGTTTAATTAAAATGCCAAACATCAAGAGAAATATTTCATCAATAACTTTAATGAAAACTGCATCGAAACATGAACAATAGTTATTATTTATTCTATTTTCTGATAATCTTTATCATTAAAACAATAAAAACATGAAACAGATTTAATTAAGCCTCTAAAAGATTTATTATTTGAAAAAAAAAAGTAAAAATAAATTTTATCAATAATCTTTTAAAGTCTATTCATATTTATATGAGCGTAATATGAAATTCGAGAAAATTTATTCACACCACAGCACCAATACAAAAAAGCAAAAAAATCAAAAAAAAAAAAAGAGAAAAAATAATTAACATTCTCCTCACAACAGCGAATGCATTAATCTCTGAAATTATGAATAATTTTTGTTTAATATTATAGAAACAATAACAATAACAAAAAAAAAACAAAAAAAAACAAAAGCCAACAAGATATTGGAATTATATTGGATTAATCAAACAACATAATTAAGTATAAAAGCTGAAGAGTGTAATAATATTTAAAATAAGCGGAACGGCAACGGTCGTTCGGAAAAAAAAACTTTAATTTAAACACATGAAATATGGTTTTTATATGCTTTGATTTGTTCTTCCCCAATTGCCAATTCGACATCCTTTGCTATTTTATTGATTTGTTCCCCTTATAAAGACGGTAACAATAATATGTTAAATACGTTAAATTCTGAAAAGATACTCAAACTACTTGGAAGCTTGTACAGCCATAGAATGAAGAAGAAAGAGAATGAAGAGTAAGAATTGTTAATAAAATTATTTAATCGTAAACTAAAAGTTTTTCATTTTAAATTTTTTTTAACATTCTCTAATTTTCATCAAATATTATAAGGACAATCCCAAAATAAAGAATCTTGTTAAAAGAAAGTTACCTACACTTATCGAAACATACATATACTCACAGACAGACAGTTACTCAGTCGCACCAACTAATACACAATCTATCAAATAGTTTAAAGAAAACTTTTTTACAAAGTTTTTTTTCACTAACAATAGCATAAAACTTTTACTTTGACTGTCAAAATACGAATACAAAGAATAAAAACAAAAACGAAAAACAAAAACACAACAACTAAAAATATACCAATCGATACCTGTGCAGAAAACCTATAATATTCCCCGAGAAATTTTGTATTTTATCAAAAAAAAAAAAAAAAAAAAAGAAAGGTCCACGTTTACCACACCCAACTTCATTCCTTCATTTCATTCATTCATTCATTCATTTATTCACTTAATCGTAAAAGTTGTCGCCAATATAGTTGTTTTTGTTTCATTTTTAATTTGTAAGAAAATTCGTTTTCTGTTAAACTGTTGATGAAGAAATATTCCATTTACTGTTGAATTGAGAAGAGCAACAGAGGGAAACGTGAAGCAAGCGACTAGGCCGGTATAGGAAACTTTCAGAAGTGAGAAGATTAACTTTTCTATTTTATCAATGTAATGAATTTAAGGAATCCTAAAAGTCGTTAGACTACTTAGGTCTCTTAAAACGTATGTATATCCACATACACGCACAGCCACAAATGGTAGTCTTGTCATTGCATTTCGTTATTCATATTCAATTTTGAAAATGTGTTTATGGAGAGTATATATATATGTGTGTGTGTGTGAAAAGTCTACACTTGGAAAATTTCTCTTTAATTGTTTTCTAGGAATTGAACACGAATTATACTTTCAGTCTCATTTGTTTAGAGTCCGTTTTTTTTTCTGTGGACCATTTTTAGAATTTTATTGAACTTGTACTACGCAATACATAAACGCTACCAGTACGTCCGTGTCACATTTCCTGTTGCTATTGTATTTACTTTGCTTTGGCGTTTTGTGGGTTAAATGTCACTTTTGTTATCATATGATTGCAACAACATTTGTGGCAAATTGTTTTCACCAATACATAAAATGTTGTTTAAAATATTTGCGGTCTTTTTCGCATGATACATATGTACATACTTATAGATAGATAGAAAGCAAAAAAAATAAGAAACGATGACATTTACTTTAAATATTCGAAAAATAATTTCCACATAATTTTTGTTCTCTTTTTCTATTACGATTGAAATGAATTAACGTACATTTAACAACATTTAAAGGGAAGCATCGTACACATTGCCAAAGATAATTATTATTAAAATTTGATAATTTAAAAAAAAACAAATCTACGGAATAGATGGAATTATTTTTTGTTCGAACGTTTTTAATGGATCAGAAAATAATGTAATAATCCGTCGTTTGTCATTATATAGTATCACGTTTATGTGAAAAAGACCATGATGTTAGAGAAAGGAAATGAAATCATTCAGAACAGAGTTTAACAAAGTAGAGCCAACTTGTCCTTGTTATTCTGATTTAAAACAAACAGATTTTCCAACGTGTATTATACAGTATTAAGAAGATCTCGCCGAAATTTACAATGATGAGTCAATTTTATTTTATTTGATTTGATTTCATTATTTTAATTTCTTTTCTAACATAAACGATTAATTAAATTATTTAAACCAAGTGTGTTGTAAGAAATTAAATTCAAATGAAATCTTTTTGTAACTTTTATGTTTTTATGTATTTATACAGAGAGAATGAAATTTTAATTACAACTAACTAACTCATTTCTGACAATCAACAAGTTAAATATTGAGAGAAAAAAAAAAGAGAGACGTTCTAAAAATAAACCACCACCCATTAAAAGACGTACTTGTGTCGGCACGCAAACTCTTAAACTCCCTCACATGCTGGCTGAATACTTTGCCTCTAATTCACTTGTCATGATCAGACTAAATAAAGTCAACATCTTTATGCAGCTACAAAAGCAACTTCAGAATTAGTACCAGCAGTAAAAGAAGCATTAACAGCAGTTATTATGGCACTCGTATGCGCCACATACACACATTCAACAACAAACAGAATGCTTAAATCCAACCACTGCCAGACAACCAACGAACCGACTAATTAAAGGACTCCTGCAGTGCCAACTCATGTTGAGCTGCAATAATAAATAAACAAGCGAACCTACAAATGAATAGAGATGTATGTATTTGTAACGGACAGACAAGCAGACAGACTAATAATTTCATTATCCTGTTGTCTTTTTCTTTTTTTTTTTTTTTTATTTCGTTTGCTTGTAATCAAAAATATTGCCAACGGCAACAGTAATGAAAAACATACAACAAATACAAAAACGAACAAACAAACAAAATTCATGAATAGAAAGAACACACATTATTAACAATTGCAAAAGTCAGATAACAATAACCGAGACACAACAAAAACTATCTCAACAAATGCTTTTCAAACAACTTTCACTTGTTGTAAAACAGCAACAACAGCAACAACAACAGCAACAGCAATGACAAAAGCAACAACAAAAGCAGAAACAATAAAGAAAAAACACTTAATCAAGCAACATGTACAGAAAATTTATTTATTGCGCAGTTTGAAATTTTTGTTGATATTTTTTTGACAATTTAATTTTAATTAATTTCATTTTCAAATATTACACACGCATATACACATGCATACATACATACATCCACACACAATTCATATTAAATTGAAAAAAATATTTTTTGCTTAAATGCTGCCAAAATAGTGGCTGGCTGGCATTCATTAGAAAATCTGAACAAAAAAAAAAAACATTTTTTATGGCTGTAAAATATACGATGATGATCAAATAAAATGAAAATACTTTTACTTGGTACTGGTGTTGGTATTGGTGTTGGTGTTGCTATTGGTAATAGCAATAGTACTGTTCTTGGTGTTATATTGGCTGATGTTGCTAATTATAGACAACAACAACAATAACAACAACACAATTGAGCAACACGACTATTAAGGAGTCATTAATCATTTGAAAAATAAATGATTTATGGAACAAAGTTAAAATGGCGTGATTATTACCTCATTTCCGGTGTACATTGTCGACCATGACGTCATACACTAGTTCGTCGTTCTCATTTTTTTATATTCTTTAGTGTTAATTACGTAGATGACAACAGATAATACCACAAGCAAATGACATTAATTACAGCCAATTATAAAGACAAATACGATATAAATACATACATACATACATACATACATACATACATACATACATACATACATACATACATGGTATACACATATATATATGTATATTAGAACAAATCTATATTGAATCCAACATTCACATTCACATTCACGTTCACACTCTCATTCACATTCACACTCACATCTCATTCATAAATAAATATGTCATTTAAGTAGGCACTAAGAAAAGGAAGGAAGCAACATAATAATAAAAATGGAAAAATTAAAAAACAAAAAAAAAAAAAACAATAATAACATTTATACAACAATATTTATGCAGGAAATAAATGTAGAATAAAAAATCATATAAAATATATACTCATACAAATGTAGAAGACAACAACCAAAACAACAACAAATATAACAATAACAATAGCATTTTAGAATCATTTTAAAGAATATTTTCCGTATAAACAAGTTATGAATCCGAAGAGCCGTAGGCCCAAAAAAAACATCAACAAAAGCAAAAGAGTTCCTGTTTCATTCTCTAGTATGCAAATACTTTTACGAATAGGGGCAGAAGCTTACATGTAAACCTATTTAAATAAATAAATGTGCATATGTGTAGGTGGATTTTATTTCCTATTGAGCATGTTTACTTATTAGGGACCAACCTGCAAGAAGGTCCCAAAGTATATTTCGATATTCAAAGAATATCTTCTGTTCACACAGTAAAATTTCTTAAAATAGAAAATAAAAAAATACATACAGTGGTCGATAATATAATAGAATTAGGAATTTATTTGCTCAGTAATATTTGGACTTTGAACGGATTTTAATTTTTTCTGTCATGAAGGACTCGTGTATATGTGCTATGTACATGGTTTTGTCAAAAGCAATGTTTATCAGTCAAGGATTTCCTTGATACCAAACTGGAACGAAATCAAATTATAAACTGCTTGCTCTCTCTCTCTCGCTTTTAAAACTAATGACCACTGTGTTTCGTTATTTTTGTTGGTACTTTTTAATTCGAACTCAAACAAAACTAAAAAGAAATCCTTTTATTCAATGCAGAAAAATACTGTCTAAAAAACAACATCAACAACAAATAAAGTAAAAAAAAAACCAACAACAATACAAATAATAATAAAAAATATATATTTATGTCTTACAGTATCGGCCATAACTAAAGTACCGTTCTTTTAAGATTTTTCCATATCATGTATGTTTTATAAAAAAAAAATGCCATTCTTTGTTTAAGTTTCCTCTTACTTCTGTATAATTATTTTATATGGCAACTGTTCATAATAATAAGTTATAAAATTTTTAAAAAATTACAACCATATAGGGTCCACGAAATAGTCACAACAAAAATAACCCTTTGTACAATGATCAAGAACTTGATTATTCACAATGATCTTACATCTGCAAGTCAAATAAAAAACAATTTCAATTTGAAAGATAGGAAAACAGTTGCGTTGTCTTCTTAAAATTTAATTTTCATTTTCTCTGGTGATAACTTTAAGTAAATTTGTTATGACCGATACAGTTTATGTTGCTACTCTATCTCTCTCTCTCTCTCTCTCTCTCTCCGTCTCTTTCTCTACCAGCCCTAAGCTGACTGATGAACAGACACACAAGTGTAAAAATACCAGAATATTACTTTATCGCAATGTATACGCATCATATATGTACATATAGTATACGTAGTTATGTACATATGTATGAGTATGAGTGTGTATGTACATATGTGCTTGTAAAGAAGAAATGTGTGTTTGTTTAAAGATATGTGTGCATGCTACAAAAAAAAAAAAAAGAAAAAAACGAGATGCCAAGTTTGTTAGTGTATTTGAAGCCTCTAGAGGACAATAGCCCACACATGTAGAACTGTCAGTGGCAAATATTTATGTGACACTAAACAAATTCAAAACCGAGCAACAACAACAGAAATATACATTTCATAAAGCATCAAACAATGAAAATAATAATGCATAAATTGTAACAACGACAAAAAGTAAACAAATATTAAAATGAAATTTATTAATATTTACTTTGATTGTATTTTTTTTCTTTCTTTAAATTAAATTAAACAATAAATCAAATAGAATTTAGAATAACAAAACAAACCAAATAGAATACAGAAAATCTCTAAATACATCACATATCTACATATGTATGTGCATATGTATGTACAAGTGTATATAATTAAAACATAAATAATTTCAAAAAAAAAAAAATAAAAATTTAAAAAAAGCACATACATGCACACAAAAATTACTAATGACATGAACAATTGAAAAAGAAAAAAAAATGAATGACGAATTAGAAACGATGCCCGAAATTCTTCAAATTTGAGTATTTTGTGCTAAGTAAACTTCATGTGGATTTATTTATTGGTATTATAGTTATTATCAAA
>QOCX01000093.1:71837-124270 GCA_005959815.1 Sarcophaga bullata
GTTCATTTTAACAACAATTCATAGAAATTTGTCAGCAATTGAATTTACGCCAAATTATATTGGCCAACTACTACTAGTGATGCCAAATAGTCACTCAACCGTGACAACGAAGTTTTTGTTTCACCCCAAATGTTTTCAGAATGGAATATAAGAAAAAAAAAACGAATACGTATAAATATATATATCTATATATATATGTACATAGAGATGGCAGATATTAAGTTACATTCACCATCTATAGTCTTACACATTATGCATGAATGTATCTATACAATATATGTATCTATGTCTGTTTTTGTGTCTGTGTCTGTGTCTGTGTCTGTGTCTGTAGTCAGTAGATATTTTGTAATAACGAAAACGGGTTGATGTTGCTTTTCTTCATTTACTTTCGTCTTTATATTGGCTGTTTTTATGCCCACATCTTGTATATAATAGTGTATGGGTGTGTGTATGTATATGTGCATGTGTTGGTGTTGTCATTTCGAATATTTTTTACACACAGTTTAACTGAATAAATTTATTTTTGGATTATTTTTTAAATCTATGGCGCATGCTATTCGATTTTGTTTAATCGAATCGATTATCTTTGGAATCCGGAAAGTATTACAGAATATTAGGTATTAAAAAATTCAAAACTATAGCTTGCAATAATAATACAAACAAAAAAAAGAAAAGAAAAATTTTAAAAAATTGTTTAAAATTTAATGTAAATTTGGCAACACTTACATACACACACACACACACACACACATTTGAATGTTGCATTTGAGTATGGGCATTATGAAGATGTATTTGGTATGAATAAATGAACACATAAAAGTTGATGTATGCACATACATACAGTAAGTATTTTGTGATGTTATCAATACAATACAATACTTATTTCTTGTTCATCGTTTATTGTTCAGTTATGTATGTATATGTATGTACGTATGTACATACACAATATATTATATATGGTATGGTATGGTATGGTATGGTATGGTATGTAATGGAAAAGGACAAATTTGTCTTGAAAAATATTTGGCATTTTGCCGAAATGCAATCAGCAAGAACTAAATCATGTTTAACTAAACCAATTTAAGACGGAAATGCGTGTCCGTTTACGATTGCAATTGTGAGAGAGCGTCTACAATGTCCATGAACGTTTATTCTTCTCTTCTTTTGCTTTTCTTCTGAAATATGAATTTTTTTCTTCTTTCTATTGTTTTCTTTTTTTTTTTTTGTTTGTATTCCGGATTCTTCTAATAGAAAAATTGATCCAAATATTCTTAGAATATAAATAAATTAAGGACATAAATTATTTGTATTTAAATTGTATACGACTTGCTATTTTGTTTTCTTTCATTACATTTCTGACTGACTATATTTTTTTTTGTTATTCCTTTAATCATACTTATCGCTGTTGCAATTATTATGATTATTTCTTAGAATATTGACCCTTTACTGACAGCATTCCATTCATTCATTTATAAATTTATTTTCCTTTTGCACATTTTTAATTTTCATAAATATTCCATGTTGAAAACTTTTCTTTTCTTTTCTTTTTTCTTCTCTTCTCTTCTTTTCTTTTCGTTTTAGTTTTTTTCTTCTTCTTTTTTTTTGCATTTATTCCCAATGAACTTCTTAATTTTCATTCAATTTCAGTTTTCATTTTTCATCACTTCAAAGGAATACGGTTTCTTGTATTCCCTTCGTTAGCCTGCAACACTTTTTCCATGGCCCGAAAGTGAAACGTTTCATACACAAGGATTCCTTTTAGTCTTGCCTTCATTCATTCACTCGTCCTTTTCATCCAATGCTCGGACACAGCAACACGAACAGTCGTCTTCGCTTCTCTATATATTCATCAATTCTTAAAAATTATAATCTCAAGTATAATGGTAATAAGAAGTATGAAACTTGGTAAAAGAGAGTGTAAGTCGGTAAGTAGCTTGTCCGGCCAAAGCTACAAGTACTCAGGTCCTCATTGTGTTATATTATATGTATGCATGTATGTGTATCAGATTTGTATTGGCTGTAGCAAGTAAGTACGTGCCACAACCATGATTTCTAAGTAATTTTTATACAAATTTATGTTTCACAAAAAATGGCTTTCTTTCCTCATCTTACTCTACGCTCCTTTTTTTTTATTACATTTTTTTTTTTATTATATTTTGTGTTTTATTTTATTTTTATTTTTATTTTTATTTTTAATATAATTTATATGTTTTTTAACTTTATACGATAAAATAATAAGCATCAATTTCGTTAAAGCGGATACAAAAGAGAAATGAGTAGGAGTGGGAGTGGGGGAATATGGACACTCAACTTAACTTCCACAAACAATTTTAATTGAAATGGATTTTTTTCTTTCTTTCTTTCATTCATTCTCTATTATTTTTATTTTCTCTTGTGTTCATTTCATAAAATAAAATACATACATACATATACATATATGTATGGATGTTAGTATGTACATGAAGAAATAAGAACTTCTTAATCGGAACGTTATTAAAGCTTTAAATAAATTGAATCATTTCCAATCGACACATAATTTTCTTTTGTTTTTGTTTTTCTTTTTTTTTTTGGCAATTGCCTTCTTAATCACTTTGCTACAATTCTAAATTTTCTTTTTCTTTTTTTTTTAATTTTCTCAAAAGCAAGCCATGAGGACTTTTTCGTTTTACATTAAACTTCATTAAAATAAGACAAACACGCATCACATGCACACATCAGTGTTTATATATTAACAAAATGATAATGCAAGAAAACAAAAAGATACGAAAACAAATTTTAAAAACACTTCAAAACTTGTTTCACCTAAGTTGCCCCGCTAAAGTACTTTTACTAACAAAAAATACAACATTAGAGATGAAATGAAAATTGCATTTCTTTTCCTTTTCTTTTTATTTTTGACCACACACACATTCACACATTTATACCAACTCATACACACACACACACACAGACACATATATTAGAGAATTGACGACCAACTGAAAGTAGTAGACAAACGAAGAAACTGAAGAGAAAATGTAAGTAAAAAAGCGAAAAGTTCTCAACACTTAATTCCCTGACCAGCATATAATTTGTTTTGCAAAAAAAAAAAACAAAAAAAAAGGAAATACATGTACTGGACAAAACGTTGGATAGCAGTTAAACAGTTAAACAGCAACAAACGTAATTTTAAATGTTCTTGTAAAACAAAGATTACAATGATTGAAAAGACTTTCAAAAACATTCAATTGTAACAAGTGCAACAAAAAAAAAATTATAAAAAATCTATGAAATGCAACTTAGTCAGTAATAATTTGAGTTAAAATAAAATTAAATTACATGAGATTAAGATGAAAATCCCCAAGAGAAAAAGTCTAAGGGAATTTGCAACGTGTACAGGTGAGTTGGTTTATTGATTCTCTTATTTAAGACATTCTACTGTCAGTATGGCCGCTTAGAGGTTTTAACTTCGACTAGTCAGGGGTTTCGCATTCATCCGCGTTTTGTATTACCATAAGGTATACTTCCCAGATATCTGAAGCTATTTTGCATATTATCTTTTCTAACCAGTTTCATTTGGTTCGTCCGGGACCCTTAAGACTATACGAAGATATATTTTAACAAACCATACGATATTATTGACAGCACACAAGACATGAATATTTGAAATTTTTATCTCAAATGAGTATTTGAACGCTATAAGCAGGATAAGATGAAAAATTAGTCATTCGACAAATTTCTTCTAAGGCGAACACCCATCTTAGCCGAATCATCATCGTATCGAGGTATTGGAACAAGCGGGCGCTTTCAAATTTATTTTCAAATAAAGCGACGATTTAGTATCGGTATTTCTTCTTCCCTCCTTTGCTCTTTTTTTCCTTTTTGGTGAAGACTGATTCGACTTTTTTCGCATCAAATACATGACCTGCCAATGGAATCAAATGCCTTTTCGAAACGTAGTTTATATTTAAAACTCTGAAGACAAATTAAATTGCCATGAAAAGCTTTTGAGGTTTGTCATCCATCATCGCCACTAATAGATAAGATTAGCATACACAGCATGGATGGTGTAAAAAACTAGATCATAATGACGACTTAAGGGTTGTAATGGCCAGTTAAATAAGTAAATAGGTAACATATTGACCTCCCCAATATTCGTAATGCTTTAATCTAGACCTAGCTTTTGTTCAAAATACGCCATTAACCGCTTTCAGAACACATAATATTGTGGGATAAAAAATTGATGCATAACCCGTAAGTGCCTAAGATAAAGAATTTGATGTACATAATATAGTACAAGATATAAAATGTAATAAAAAAACTACAATATAATCAAAAATAAAATCATCATATAAAATCCATTAAAAATTTCTTAAATTTTTATTTCTCAACTTTCAGTACAAACAAAAATTAAAAGCTGAGTAAAGATTGGATGAAGTTTTCGAAATTTGTTTAGTGAGTAACTCTGATATTGCAATTGGCAATTCCGAATCTCAGTTAATGTTTGTTAGTCATACCGGCATAAATCCCACAATAGATTGATGTGTTAGTCTTAATTTCCATTTAATGATAGAGCATTAGGAGCTATATTATAGAGAAATATTCTTTCAAATAAAATCCGGATTAAACACACAAAAAATAAAAATTTTTATTTATTTCAAGTCGTAATACTATTGTCAGAATATTAGGTCAAGGTAATTGAAATGGACTGCGTGCAGCTTAAGATATTTTGTGAGTGTTTTCCATTGAATGGAAAGCTTTTATCTAAAATATTATAAGCATTTCTATTCGTTTATTCGATGGTTCATTTGTTCGTTCACACGTTCTCTCAATCCAGTGTTCATGAATAAAACATAATATTTCTTGAATGCTTGAATGTTAGTGACACCGTTAAATAGCTACATACTTGCTTTTTATTTCTTTTTTTGTTTGCTCATCTTCTTTCTGCTCAACATTTATGGTTTTTATAGCCTTTTCGCGTAGAAAATCTTTAAATGTGAAGATGAAAAAGGCCTTCATATTTCAGTAAAACGAACCAGCAAGAACAGTAGAGTTCGATTAAAATAAACGCAAAAAATAGACACTAAACTACACACGTTATAATATCTAGCGAATTATATTTTTTGGCAATGAAATAATTTAATTCTTTTATCTCCCGTACACCAAATACAGTTAGCTCGTTATTGCCGAACCTTACTTCCTTGCCGTTTACAAATGTTACAAAGTGTATACACTGAAACATTTCACAGAGCGTTTCTCACATGCAGACACACATACTAATGCACCGTAAAACCATAAGTTACATTTTACAGTGTATTCTTTATATATGTACATACATATGTAAATACATGTGTACATACATATGTGTACGTATATGTATTTATGGATATGTATGTATGTATGTATGTATGTGTGTGTGTTTGTGTGTGAAGAATTAATGCTGAGACCTAAACACAAACACTAAAATATCTGCACATGAGTCAGATTCAAGCAAATAAGAACAACAACAATTCTAACAACAAAAATAATAGAACAAAAAACAAACAAACAAACAAACGAAACTCACAACAGCAATAACACCAAAAATATATTGTATATTCGAATATAAAATCTAGTGTTGCATAAATTTTTGTTAAAATATTTTTCTTTCTTTCTTTTTTTCTTATTCTCTTTGTTTGGTATTGTTTTCATTGTTGTTGGTGTTATTTTTCTTTAAGTATTGTTTTGTGGTGTTCTGTTCGTTCTGGAGGAAAATCGTTCCTTTCTTGTATTGCATTAACGTAAGCCCTCACTGACACGTACATACATACATACATACATACATACATACATACATACATACATACATACATTAATACATACATACATGCTTACATACATATATGAATGCATGTTTGTTGATTCGCATTAGTTCCGTTTTCTTCAGTGTGTGGGTCTGAATGTAAAGAAAATAAAAGAAATTTATCAAGAATACGAAAATACTTTTTCTTTCGTTAGATTTTTGCTTTCTCCTTCTATTCTATTTAGATTTTACACACCATAAGGTTGAAAAAAATTTAATAAAAAAAAAAAAACCAAATGGCGAGGCAAAATATTTACAGAATAGAACTGATACGGCCATGAAACGATTGCATATTAGTTTAATGCGGTTGACGTTTGTAGTGTGTGTATTAATTTTGTCAACATTTCTTTTAATTTATTCAAGTGTATGATAAATATTCGTTTGTATGTTCATGTCATATACATTTTGTACGTACATACATACATACACAAATATGTTCGAATTATAATTAAAAGGCAAAGGAAAAACCAAAATTATTTGAGCTAAATGACTCACCAAAAATGATTTCTGTCATTCATTATCGTTATTGTTATTATTTTTCTTTTTTAAATAATTTTTGTGCTCGGTTTTGTTTAGTATTTCAATTTTTATCACAAATTTTTTATTAATAAAGCAATATTATTTTTGCATTGGCGATGAGTACCAAGTAAAAGTCGATTTTTACTGTAAACCCCTTAGTCTGAAAGAGACACGGATATGGAGGATATCAGATTACTATTGTTAACAGCATAATCTTCACAATCTATTTTCACGTTTAGAAATAAATCTTCTTTATTAAGTTAATTTTTCTAATCTATTTTAATATTACCAATCTTGTATAAGTTCTCAATAGTATTGCAATCAAGGAAATGAGCAAACCACTCTAGAACTTTAATCATATTTTCCATTAGCCGTTCTTTACAGACACTGGAAGCGTGTTATCCTCCATTTTAATGGCATCGCTTCGCCTGCATATGGCAACATCACATATTGTAATATGGAACGGCTCATTAATCAATTCATTATTTCATTAATTTTATATAACGATCCATTTCCTTGATTAGTGAAAAAATCTCAGAACAATATTATGCCTTTTCCGTCTTTAAGAGTTTCTTTGTAATTCTTGGAACTTAACCTATTACCTTTTGGTCTTCCAACACTTCTTATTCCATTTGAATTTTTTAATTGAACTTGGATTCTTCAAACAATAGAACAAACCAAAACAAAGTACTCAAGACAAGCCTTTACGTTTTTTGCTGATCGTCGACTAAATAATGCGTCCTCCACTACTCTTTTACGAATCGTTCTTTCGCAAAAAAGAAACACACAGATGATGTAGGATATTTTTGAATCAAGACGTCTTCATGTCAATCCTTCAGATTGTACTGATGATATACACCCTGAAAGAAAAAATTTAGAAATAAGCCAGGATAGTATTGACAAATCAGTAGTAAAAAAAGTGCGACGTTTCAACATATTAATGTTATACACGAGGTGTTTGATCTGTATAGTATACAGGATTTGCGATTACGACATTGTAAAAAGTGCCAGTTGAGATAACAGTCGTACACTATATCGAAGCTATTTCCAGATGGAAAATATTATTTACTAGACAAAGTATTAAGTGTTTTGTTCCCAATTGTTATTTAAATTATGATTAACACAATAATCAATACAATTAATTAACACTTTACTACGCATAACAGAGGAAATACAAGAAATGTAAGCTTGAAGAACTCGTGATTTGTTAGCAAACCACTAAACCACTTGATGTTTTGTCTAAACGTAGATTGCTATTCCAAGATCATAATTGACAGCAAGGCATACAGGCTGAATAATATCTCTCCACAATTCAATCCTTCCAATATTGTGTTTCCATTTTCTAAAATTTAGTTTTCCAAAAAGCAATTCCAGAGCAGTGATTACGTTTATTTCTCTTACAAAATATCACATTCGATTTAAAGTTTTGTGAAAAGTTTGTAGTTAATAATTTTAATATCCTGCGGAATAAGAGAAAAATTACAATATTTTTGCAAAATCATGTTTCCTATTATGTGTTAACATCGAAAAATACCAAAATATCTTGCCAATGAATAGATTGGTCTTATTATCGATATCATCGTGAGTGTAAATGCTGA
This sequence comes from Sarcophaga bullata, assembly GCA_005959815.1. Taxonomy (NCBI): domain Eukaryota; kingdom Metazoa; phylum Arthropoda; class Insecta; order Diptera; family Sarcophagidae; genus Sarcophaga; species Sarcophaga bullata. Next base: position 79,776 of record QOCX01000093.1, read on the forward strand.
CTTTGAAAATAATTATTGAATGAATTATGTTGAAAAATGAATTTCTCTTCACTGGGAGTATAATATGATATTTTTGCAAAATTGTTTATAATTCCGTAAACAAATAAATAAAATATTAAAGAAACGAATTGGAATACGTATTTATTTTCCTTGGACGAGGGGTCTACTTCTTAAATGATAGGTGTGGTAAATAATCGAAAATTTCTATAAGAAAATTATGGAAATCTTTCAATGAATCTGTAATAAGAAAATGCTCACATAATCAGAAACAAACCGATATATACACACATATATATATCCACATACATATGTATGCATAAATAAATGTATATGGAGATACATGAGCATTTGCATTAAATAATAGGTAAATTACATGAGAATATTGGGTTAAATATGCCTAGACTCTCTTACTCTTAGTGCTGTCTGTTCCTGGCCTGTTGGCAGGTTAAGGTAAGAGTAATTGAAACAAAGTCGTTTATGCATGGGATTCATTGATATTCGTTTGTTTGCCATGGGCAATCTATCGAAATATCACTGACACTGTGTGTGTACTACATATGAAGAGTAAGAGTATAAATTTTCACATTTATGCTGACTCGTCTGAACTGGGATAATAACTGGAAAATATCTGAACAGGTGTAGTTGTACAAAGGAAGTGAAACTGTTTTTGTGTGTGTCTTGGCTTAATGGTTTGTTTGTTGGTTCATAGGTAAATAATATTGGCTCGCTTTGCGATTTTCTCTTTCATTCAATTTTTTTTTCTTTGTAATGGTAGGGATAATGCCCTTCAATGATGATGTCATCATTCTCCAATTTCATACACACATATGCCGACAGTCAAGAACAAAATCGAAACAAACAAATAAAACCAACCAACTACTCTGTTACTGTACAATTTTTTTTTTTTTTTGGTTTTATTTTTGTTTTTTACCTTTTTATTTCAATATTTTCAAGAGTGTTGACTTGTATTTGTGCATTTGTTCCTTTTTTCTCTTGGTCTCTCCCTCTCACTCTTTTTACGAATCTCACTCTTCGCCTGTTTCTATTTCGTACCGCACACTAACTTCTGTCATGTTATAAAATGAAAATCGAAGTTACAAAATGATTGTCAATCGAAATGAAATAAACTGAAATTCAAAATGATACTCTACGTATACAATTATCTTGCAATTTTGTTGTTTTTATTATTAACGTTGTTCTCATTGTTTTCGTTTTTGTTATTGTTTTTGTTGTCGACATATCTGTTGTTATAGCTGGTTTTATTCTTGTTTTATTTACTTTTTTTTCGTTTTTGGTTTTTTGCTTTTGTCTTTTTGATTTGTTTTTTTTTTCTCTATTTTCATTCTATTGCTGGAATTGATACTGCTCTGCCATTCTACATGCCATTCGTTTTTCATCAGTTTATAACATGTCAGAGGAGAGTTATGGAGATATTGAGATGTCTAAGTGCTGATGCCAGATAATCAGTTTGCTGACAATGAAATTTTTGCAATTGATATTATTTTTCTTACATTCCCATCAATACCGAAATGAATTCACACACTTACACACTCACTCACGTACGTACATATGTATGTAGTATGTTTGTTTTGTACGGGAATATATAAGCAAGAATATATTATCAGATAGAACTGGACTGGCATTATGGTGTAGAAGAATGATGCTTATAGAATATGCTTATTTGTGTGTGTGTGTGTGCATGTTTTCAAAATTGTACTTATAAAATTTGTATGGATATATGTGTGGTTGTACGAAAGTTAGAATGTATATGTATAGATGTATGTATGTATATATATTGATATTATCATTATGTTTGAATATTTGGCTTTTATTACGCAAATATCCTTTTGGCAATGTCTTGTCAATTAACACAAAAAACACAACTTGTTTTCCTCTTTACGTATCGTATTATGTTTATAATTTTTTATCTGTATGTATGTGTTTGTATATACATACTTACGTATCTACATACATAGGTACAATGTTTACGAATAGAATGCTATTGTAAACACTGAATAAATTACTGCAATAACAAACAAAAGAACCAACAAAAAGATGTTCAAATAAATATAAAATAGAAATAATCTCTCACACACATACACAGGCATTCTAGAACGGTAAGTTCAAATATTTTATTGTATTGTTACGAGAATTTGATGATCAAAAATATTTATAGACATGCGTACATGTGTAGCACCTATGGTCGATGTAAACTAATTTTTGCAAATATTAATTTATTTTATTTTAAAATTATGGTAATTTATAATGTTTTCATTTAGTGGATATAGATTTAGTGTAGTCTAGAAGTAGCCGTAGAAACAAACTTAACGACATAAATAAACAAAACAAGCAGACAACAACAAAATCCTCACATCAAATGATTCACAGAGTTACACAAACAAAGAAGAAAGGAATCAAAGGTCGAAAATCCTACAATAAAAATTCATAGAAAGATCGTGAAGTTACCAGACGTAAAATAAGGCAGTATAAATAGAGCGAATAAGACAGTTCGGAAAACTCAGTCAGTGATAATAAGGAATAAATGTTTTCCAAAATTTTGTATATGGAACAAGCAATTTGTTGAAAATACAAAGACAAAGACAAATTATACTGTTCCTCTAGCAAATAACCAGTTAATGTTATTTGTAGGCAGGCAGAAAAGTTACTAAGAAAAAAAAATTATAAACTATTGAAAGCGTATATGCATGTGTTTTATTTACACGCCTGTATTTTCGAACTTGAAATGTGTTCTATCCCAAAGACTTTTTTATTATAAGCAAAATTACTTAACCCACTTTGCCGGTTTTTTTTCCTTTTTTTAATTCAAAAATATTTAAATAATAAAAACTAAATCATCACTCTTTCTATTCACATACACACACAAACACACACACACACACTCACGTAAGCATAACACACAAACGCTCAAAATTCATCCACAACTTAATGAATTCCTTTATAGCCGAATAAAACATTATTTAAATTCCGTTAAACTACTTTAGCCTCCTCTTCAATCATCATCACCATGCGAAAGGAAAACATCAAAATCTATTTAAAAAAAAAAAAAAAAACAACAACAACAACAATAAAATTCCATTAGTTTATTTTTATACATATTCTATGTTTATATGAATGTGTATGTGTACAAAAAAATATATTGAATGTTGTTCGTTTGTTTGTTCTTTGTTTGTTTAAATGGTCTCTCCAACTCATTCATTCGGTCGACGGGTCGGTCTGTCTTCCTTGGTTTCTTGGTTGATCGTTTTGTTTTGTTTTTCTTTTTTTTTTTTCTTTTGGGCGTATGGTTTGTTGGCTGGTTGGCTGGATGGTTGGTTAGTTGCCATTAAATTGAGTTCTTTAGTGTAATGCTATTACCACATTGATTATTCAAACACAACTTTCGCATACATTTCGAATTGAAAAAATCAAAAAAAAACCCCTAAAATACAACAACACAAACAAAAATAAACACTAACAATACCAACAACAAAATGTTCAACCAGAAAATTACGAAGAATATTTGAATCAAATAATGAATCCATTTCTATCATATATGTATGTATGTATGCATGTATGTATATGTATATGTATATCTATTTTTGTTTGTGTATTTGTGGGTATGAATGCGTCTATATGTATGTTTATGATGTTGAAATAGTCATTTAAAAATAAGTTTTCATTGTAGCCCACTCAGAAAGCCTCTCCTGTCATTTCACAGTATTTTCTTGTGGATATTCGTGTACAATTAAATGAAGTGTTGTGATCATTTTTAACTGTTACAGTAAATTTAAGTTACTCAAATTTCTAAATTTTTTCCAAGTTATTTAATTAAAATTATCCCTTTCTGGTAAAAGAAAAAATTTTCAAAAACATTGGCTGTGTCAATACCGCAGTATAAACTTCAAACGAACACTTAACTTATACAGGATATTTAATGTTCGATATGGATTTTCACCCTAGTCTAGTTGGTAATGTGTTGGCTTATTATACATAGTTTCTGGCAAAAACTCTGAGAGTAAATGAAATTGCCATGAAAAGTTTCTCAAAAATCTGTTGTTCGGAGTCGACTTTAAACTGGAGGTTGTAATGGCCACGGTATGTATGTATGAATTTTCAAATGCAAATTAAACTATCAGTTCATGAATGTTTAGAACGAATATATGTACATGGGTGCTGTACTGAACCAGTCAGTTGCAGTTTCTCTTTTAATTATTTTATTCGTTTATTAATTGGCTATATGTCTGTATATCTATATTTCGTTATTGATCTTATTCAAGACTTTGAGTCGTTTGTTAACAACTAAAACTACTCCACAATAATGCCAATTGGTTTCTCACAGATCCACAAAAAAATTAACTCAACCTTGTTAAAATAAAAAAGCAAATCTAAAGAAAATGTGACCAAAGAACTCTTCTGATTCTAATCATTGCTGATCCCTTAATACGCAAATATATCTAGAAAATCCAATTTGCTGCGTCTTAATTTGTTTTTAAATTACTTTGTCATTTGTCTAGAGGGGCAAAGACCAAAAACTAATACTTTTATAATGATGTTGCCTCATCAGTTTTAAACCTGTCGATATTTCTTTTAAGGGATTTTTTTTATTAGCTGAGCCTCTTATGATTCAAGATTTGCAACTGCTTAACGTTCAGACCTCACTCTTTTGTCGGTACAACGATGCATTTTTGAGGCCTTTTCCGATATCCCTATGCGTTTGGCTAGGAATATCAAGGTGGTTCTACATGCAAATATGTACATATGTATGTACGTTGATCTGTTGAAATGTTGAAATGTTAAAATGTCTGAGATATCAATGAGTTTGGTTACCATTTTTCTTTCTTTTTTCATTTTTCTTTATTTTGTTTTTGTTTCTGTTTCAGTATATTTTGTATGACTATCTTGCTCTGTATACATGTACGTCAAGCATATCGGTGTATCTGTCGCTTTGTCTGTCTGCATGTTTCTATAATTCACAGTTTTATACGTTGTAGATGTATAAGTATGCATGTATAGGTGTTTTGCTATTATTTCGGGTTTATTTGCATGTTTATCTGTCTATATACACATACATACAAACGTCTGTATGAATGTATGCGTACCTACATACATACATACATATGTACATGTACATGTTTGAATGAATATTCGTTCGATTTCATTGTGAAGTTTTTGGGATGCCAAAATTAATCTTACAGGACAATTTGCTTCTAAACCACATAAAAGCAATCTTTTGTTTTCTAAAATTCTTGAAAAATAAAATCAAATAATAATGTTGTTCTGCATCAAATTAAAACAAACCCCAGCCATAAACTGAATTTATTTGTGAATGTCCATATAGTATATTTAAATACATATGTTTGTATGTATGTATGTATGTATACTCTTTTATGCCAAAGCCTATTTTCAACAGAAATAAATAAAAAAAAAATATTTCGAAAATTTAAATAGTTTCCCTTTCACTAACAGGACAAAGGAAACAAATATTAATTTACTTGAAATGAGTCTGCAGTGAGCATCGTTTGGAATGAGAAATAATTCTGTTAAATTTAAGATGAAATCAAAAAACGCTTTAAAAAAGCCAGTACAGTGTATTGTATCAGTTAAAAATTGAAAATTATAAATGTATTATACTAATTATTATTAAATATTATTTTATAAGCTATCGCGATATTATGACTGACAATTATGTAGTTTTTACAATCGAATTGTTTTATCATGCCTTACTTTTAGTATTTTTGTTTTCTGTTCTTCGTTTTTTGTGCTTTTTATTCCATCAATTATCCAATTTGATAATCTTCTTTATTGAGTTAAAATAATATGTTAATCTTGTGGTTACATTGGATGCATAATGTTACTTCCAATATGGGGTGTTGTGTTTAGCTTGGCTTAAACTCTAATGTTAAAACAACTGACGCAAAGAATACTAATTTCATATACCATCAAATGCGAATGAAACACACACAATTATTCAAATTCTATACGTAGACAATACAATATATGCATGTTATATACATATACATAAATGTTGCCTTCATACATACATATGGAAGACATTGCTTTTTATTATTCAGTTCAGAATACTCGCGAATACATTTGCTAATACGACTGAAAACATTCGTACAATAGCAATGAGTAAGAACAAACAAAGCTGCCAACTTACATTTTTTTCGTTCCGTTATTTTTTGAAGATTGCGCTCAATTAGTTTATCATATTTCTCTACTTATATGTGTAAGTCAAGTTTTAAGTTTGAAAACATTCGAAATAAGCCCTGAAGACACACAAAAACAAATTTAGAAAAAAAAGCCAAGAGATTATTGTATTACACTTGAAATTTTTAAAATGTAACAGATTTTCGAAAATAGTAAGCAATGATGAAGCTTTTATCACTGTATTCCCAAATTAAAGGTAAATCAGAAAGTCTGGTTACATTGTAAGTGCATTTTAGTAAAGGAGACATCAGCCAAATGTTTGTTTTTTTCCTCACCTTCATCTTCTTTATATAATAAGATAATAAGCAAACTTAATGATTATTTAAATTTACATACGAGCATTTGTATGACAAATATAAGTTCAGGAATCTATTTCCTAAATTTCACAATAATATAAACTATCAAAATTTTATGTAAAAGACATTTTATATTTATAAATAAGGTTACATTTAGAATTAGAATAAGATATCACTTGATATCACCTAATAATGCTTCAGTTGAAGGGTTAACATAATGATTTTGCGTTTGGACTAGAAGTCTAAAGGTTTTCAAATGGTAACTTTGGATTTGTTTATAAAGTTTCAGTTTGTTTTCAACATGAAAGTAAATGCCAAAGTATAATTTTCTGTTTCGTATCTTTAAATATTGACGTTTAACTTTCATGTCTCACTTCTACGTTAGCCGACAATTCAAATTCATTTCAAGTTGCAGATTTCTCATCTTTCTTTTTTTTTTTTCTTGCACGCAATTCCAATAAATTTATTTCATTTTGCACAAACCTGGATGATATTATATGAAAATCGTCTTTTTAAATAATACGTAATTAATAACTTTTTTTCTTTTGTTTCACAGTGTAAGAAATGCTCCTTAAATGGCGAATAGGTCATTTTAAAAAATACCGGAATTAACATTGTGATTTTTGCGGTAATTTTTAGAATTCAAAACAGTTTTGGCAAATATTATTTCTGGTAAATTTGTTGAAAAAAAAAACTAACACATACACATTGACTACTAACACACAATCAAAGTTATACGCAAAAGAAAAAATTCAAAAGAGATATTTTTTCAAAAAACTTGACAATTTATTTTCAGATTTAAACAAACATATTTATACTGTATGCATACGTATTCGAGTATGTGGTGTATGAATATGAGTAAAATGAATTAATTTCAGCTTTGGGCATTTAAACTAAGTAAGTATGTAGATATGTACACACTTTTTTTTTGATTATCAGTTTCTTAATTAAAACTTAATGCATTGCCCACAGATTCACATACGATATAAATCGCACTATAAACACACATACACATATCATCTAAATTTATTTAAAAATTAACAGGAAAATACCGAGCTCTCTTTATACGCATCAATTTAGAAGATTGCAGCAAATCCATCCATCAATAGAAACAATAATCGCTTCTTATTCTGATATGATAACTGCATATCAAGAATTTAACAATAACGTCCTAAATGATTGCTTTTATTTATTCTGTTTAGTTTTCAATCGTTAAAAAAACAAAAACAAAAAAAAATAATGTTAAACACACATAAAAATGTCATGGCCAGAGTATTTATATTTTATGTCTATATACATATGCATATACATACGTATATAAACATATATAATCTTTTAATTTCGATTTAAAAAATTTCTACTACTCCGCTATAGAATAAAGTTTTAACAACGTTTTAATTCTTATAAGTTTTAAATAAAATTGAATATAAAAATACTTTCAAAAGTTAAATTGCCCAAATTCAAGTACGAACATTTAATAACTGCAAGTTTAGGAACCCAATTGGCGAAATACTAAAAACTACCAAAGATTATTTTATAAAAACACACTCCCTCTCTACCTCTCTCTCTCACTCTCTGTCTCTCCGTCTCTCACTCTCTCTCTCTGCTCTCTGTCTCCTCACTTTATCACTTTTCTCTTTCACTCTCAGCGTTCACTTCAGTTCAAATAGTGATGACTGTGTCGGCCAATTATATTGTAATGCATTACACTCTACACGAATGGAGGGGCAGTTTAAATACACACACAGGAAAGTTCTCTTACATATGTACGTATGTTGTTAAATGCAGGGTGCAGAGTGTTCTTTGTTATGTGTTGATCGACGTTATTCTCTTGCATTTATTTTAATATTTAAAGGTTACAAACAAGTTCGTTAGTTTTCAAAGTTTTACATTTTATAAGTAAACATTTATGCACATTTACAAAGATTTCTGTAAATGTATGTGTCTGTGTATGTGTATGCATGTTTATTTGTATGTATACAAGTATTATACTTTATGTACTACGTCGTACTACGTCGACTACATTATTTACTAATATTTGGTTGTAGTCAGACCAGCAAGCTGCTCTGTAGCAGTAATGGTTAAAACATCACCATCAACAACAACAACAACAACAACAGCATTAACATAAATAAAAAGTTTTACTAAAGAATTCTATAAGAAATAAAATCAATTAAAAAACGAACAAAAAAAAATAGAAATTAAACATTAAACCAACAATATTGCAACATTGCGAAACGCTCAACGAAAAATTGAGTTGCTTTTTGTGAAATTTTTTTTATTATACTTGGTAGATGTGGAGCTTCACAAAATATCGCATTTAAAATATGAGTTATTTAGTCTGAACAAAGTTTAGACAAGGAATTCAGAAAATTACACGCAAAAAAAAAAAATTAAAAGAATGGGGAAAATTTATATTGTATACTACCTTTATCTAGACAGTGATGAGTAAATAAATAGCATAATAATTAAATTAAACAAATTGAATTAAAGAAGAAAATTAATGTCGACTTAATCCTTGAATTTGGTATCATACTTTGCATTTAATCGGAATATAGTTAGTAAACCAAATAGAGTTGTATTCTAGCTTAACAAAACATATTAACATCCATCAGAATTGCTTGTGTTTTGCAAAGACAATATAAATAAAATAATTATTTATTTATTTATTTAATTATTTACAATACGGAGAGTTCAAAGTTTAACATAAGAAAATAAAAATAAAAGATAAAATAAAATTTAATGTTGAGGAAAATATTTAAAAGTTTCCTTAAACTAGTTGTGATGCTCTTCAGTTGCTGAGCATGTGGTAAACAATTCCAAAGAAAAAAAGACAATTCCATAAAAAGACTGCATTCGGATAAAGAATAACGGTGTAGGGAAATTCTGATCCGCCACCTGTTAGCAATCTGACAATACTAACTTGATCTTTAAGGTGTTGTATGTTGTTGATGGTTGTAAGTAAACAATTTTATTTTAAAGTAATTATGATCGAATATTCAAAATGTTAGCCAATGGAACACCATAAAGCTTTACAGCGAAATGGGAGATAAATAGTAATATTTACCTAATCCGTACACACATATCTAACAATGTTGTTAAGTAACATGTTTAACTTACATTTGCTGGTTGAATTGTAGTATGCAAAGAGTTTACATAAATACATACGTAATTGGTTGTTACAAACATTCAGTCGGAATTGCGACCTAGCTTCTCATACCACTGGAGTTGTTTGTGTTAATTTTATAAATGAATGGCGGAACCTACAGTTTAAAGTCTATTCCGAACGACAGAAACATTGCATGGCAATTTTATTTACTCTTAGAGTTGAGAGCTGAGAGGAAGTCACCGAAGAAATATTTTTTCATGTTCTCGTTTTGATGTCTGACCTGAGTCTTAAAACGACGCCTCACATCTAATAAGCCGGCACACTACCTACTAGACCACGACTATGAAGGCTTTACATCCTTACATTAAACTCAGTTTAAGATAAGAGTTTCTATTATTTTGCCTAATGTGAAGTAAAGTATTGCTTCGGTCAAGTTTGACCTACTAATACATTTGTCCCTGTAAGTTTGTTGTTGATTATTATTCCTCAATTCTTACATCATTTACAATCATTTAAAAACTTAACATTAATATTAGAATCGGATGTTCTTTTACAAATTATTGTGCACTTAGACTTTAGGGGGTTCGAGCGCAGTCCATTTCCCTTAGCCCATCTATAAATGCTGTCCAATACGTCGTTATGGCTCACAATGTTTGCAACAAGAGTTTGTAGAGGACTACTTACATTAGTACACCTGAATATCAATTATGAAAATGTGCACTTTACACTTAAAAAAAAAAAGTTACAAATACAAAGTAAGTTTTTATCAAGAAGTTTAGTTTTCCCTAATCTAGTTAACGTAGTGTATTATCAGACATATCCAACAACTCAAAAACACAGTTATTTTATTAACTCATTATTTTTGTCTTTTTTATGTTGTATATTGGCATTGGCCACATCACTACAGTCACCATATTACCATATAGTAAAAGAAAAACCATCAAGTTGATTATTATTGTTCTAGAATATTCAGTTCTTATTCGCAGCAAATGATACGAACAATTGATGAAAATTTACTTGATGCCCTAAAGCTACTCTACTTTTGCTCCACACTATGTTTGCTTAATTCAAATAGTTGAACGCAATTAAAAATTTGGCAAAGTTTTTCAGTTCGTCCGCTGGTCGCAATATTTTATTTTTTTTTTTTTGTTGATTTTTTTTTTCTTTAAAAACTTTACTCGCTTATTATTAATAAAGGAAATTCAACATAAAATTATTTCACATAAATTTTTCGCTCAATTCAGTTTAAAAATGAAATTGTTGCTACAAAAAAAAAAAAAAAAAAAAAAAAAAAAAAAAAAAAAAAGTAGGAAGAAAAACAAAAATCAAAAACATTAAACCGAAACTAAAATAAAGCTGGCAAAATATAAATGCATAGGAAATAAAGAGGCACAAAATGTAATATTTTAATTAAGTATGACTGTATGTGTATGTACATACATATGTATGACTGTTGTCCCGTTTATGCATAAATAATTTTTATTATAATGATTATTTTTCTTTTTTTTTTACTTCTTCTTTTCTTTTCTAGGCCTTCGTTTTATCGATTGTTATTAATGTTGTTTACATGAAGGAGTGGATATAGACGTGAAATTAATAGCAAATATTAAGATTCTGAATTTGTTTGTTCTTTATTAAAAGAAAAATTAAAATTAAAATTAAAATGAAAATGGAAAAATCAATTTTTTATTTTCTTTATAAAATAAAAATATTTATTTTCAATTATTGACTAAAACATTATTATTTGAAACGCATTTGAACATATCCACGGATAAGTGAGTATTCATATGTATGTATGTATGTGTGTACATATACGCGTTTGTATTTGTATGTGTTTTTGTGTGGAGAGAGAGAGAGAGAGTTCTCTAAGATATCATCACAGCTTTACTTGTGAAATCTTTATTTTTAGATTTCCTTAAGTATTTGTCTTAAAATTGGTTTATTTGAAATTTTATTTGATATCGAATACCACAAACAGATGTGTTTGTTTATTTATACTTGAATGTCCCCGCTCATCGCCCATCCATTCATTCACTCACTCAATGCATTTACTAACTAACTGTGATAGACACAGATATCAATACAAATATATACAGATGTGGATGTATGGAATTTTTATAGTAAAAGTGTTGAATAAGTACGTATGTATGTTTTCAATATAAAAATATTTACTTAAGCAAATTGCATAGAAATCACTTTTAAATACAATCGCACATGCAAACAAACACACTCTTTCGCACATATGTACAGATGTACAGAAGTATGTATATACAAACATACGTTTGAGTAAATGTTCACTCCCTCACTCAATAAACATACATACATGCATACATACATACATACATACATATTACCACATTACTTAAAAGATTTTGGGGAAAATTGAAAGCATCGAAGATTTTGCTAAAACGATCAATGAAGAGCAAAAATTGTAAAAATATTTCCAAATTGTAGAACAAAGGCACATACACAGTTTTTGGATGTTAATAGGGGATAGTGGATCTAAGCTCTCGTATATAATTGTTTGTAAACAGTTTTCGGGAATCTCTCCTGAGGACGGCAAAACTGAAGACTGTATGCATAGCGTCTCTGCACTACAAAGTATAAGGTATCTGGCATAAATAAATAAGAAAAAATTTTCTCTTTTCTACAAAAATTCCAAACATGATGGTTGCATCAAGTCTTTCCACTCTTCTCTTCTAGGATATTCAATAAAGTCGATTTGTACTTGCAATAAAATACCCCCTTAAACCAAATACTGTATGTTCTGTACTTATGGGTATGAAAAAACCTAAAAGAAAAACAAAACGAATGAAGACGAAGAAGAAATAAATAAATAAATGAATAAATGAATGAACGAATGAAAATATATTCTAATGTCGACGTACGTATTTGCTTACTAGTGCTGAGAACTTAGAAAGGAACTATCGAAGAAATGCAGAATTATTTGTAATAAAAGACGTGAACAAAAAAATATGTCAAGCATTTTAATTGCTATTTAGCAAATAAAATACAGAATTAATGTGAAAAGTTTATTAAAATTAATATTTGTGACACTTATCTAATACCCAAACACCATCAATACCACCAACATATGTACACACATAGAACAAAAGTATTTAAATTATTTAAAAAAAATCTGAATTTTATATTGTACACTGCAATTGATGATTTACTTTCTTCCCTCTCTCTTTCTTTTTTTTTTTTGTTTCTTTCTGGTTGTAACGCTTTAATTAAAATTTGTTTTCTTATCATATTCATCAAACTCTTCTTGGAAAAAACAAAACTAAAAGCAGCTTACAAACAAACTGAAGAAATTACACAGTGCTACAATGTACACTTTCAATGCAATATGGAGTGAGAGAATTTTTTAATGACAACAATGACGTCGATGTCAATGTCGATGTCGTTGATGGTTATTTCTATTTTCATAATCTCTTTCTTTCTCTCTCTCTCTCTCTCTCTCTCTCTCTCTATAATGCAAAAGAATCCTTTATTGTCTTATACTTGACTGGATTTTTAATATTTATGTCCTCTTTTATTATTATGTATTATTATTACTTATTATAAAGTCTCTTCTCTCTCTTATTTCATCGCTTTGTTTTCCTATATTTATGTATATGTGAACCATACGTACATACTTACTTATATATATATTTGGACTTTGTGTGTATTATTATAAATGTATCTGTATATACATACATATCTCTCCTATTGTTAGTTACAAACACAATACAAATAAGCTTTAATACAATAATTTCTTAAAGTTCTTATTGGTGTTGTTGTTTTTGTTGTCGCTACTGTAGTCTTTATCCTGCACAACTTCATAAGGGGAAGTTTTTATTTAATTTTTTAACTTAATTTCAGGCTTACATATATACACACACATACATATACATATACTCATACACATGCGAAGAAAGGAAGAAACGGTGTTGGTTGTGCTAAACAATAAATTCAACAATTTTACAATTCATTAAATTTGATTAAGAAAATTTTGCCAATAAACTTTTATTCCGCCCCGAAATCAAAGAAAGAAAACCTTTAAATTACTTACAGCGGCGTTTTCGTATTTTATTTATCCTTTTTTATTTTTTTATTTTTTTTTTTTGTATTTACGTATTGTGGAACTAAACCGACCAACAGGAAATAAAACGTTTTCGCAATTTCGGATTAAACGTCTGTACTGTCGAAGTCTCGAACACAAAATTAATGTCGAAGTTTATTTAAAAATATCTTAACAGCCATGAATAATAACAAAATTTATGAATTTTTCTTTTTTTCTTTTCTTTTTTTTTTTACTTGAAATGAAATGAAGAAAAGAAATAAGAAAAAATTTATTCGAAGTTTTTCTCAAACAAGAAAATGTTTATCTGCGGATGTAAGAGGAATACAGAAGCCTTGTCACAGGGCCTAATTAAAAAAACCCACACATAACCGATAGCTTTTAAATGAAAATAATATTTTGTGTTTATTACCCTAACACTTACTTGATCCTTTAAACTTAATTTACTTTTTTCCCGTTTAAACGAACAAAAATAGTATTTTTAAACTGCCGTATAAAAAGTACGTATAACTTGAGAAAATAGAATTTCTGCTAATCCGGACTTTTACAGTGTCTAGCCCTGATCCGTGACGAAAGTAATTGTCTTCTTAGCATCCGACAAAACACAGTTGGACCTCGATTAAACGATTAAACTTTAAAAGTCATGTTACAACTGATAAGTCAGGTTACAACTTAAGAAATATTCTAATAATACATGAAGACACCGTAGTGTTGGCTTACTAGCTCGTATCTTTCTCAGATCAGATCTTTCGATGACTTCCTTTCTTCGACAGTTTTCGGACAGAAACTCCGAGAGTAAACAAAATTGCTATGAAAATCTTCTTTAATCTACTGGCATTAATCAATTCCTACACACAGTTTAGATCCCGCCAATAATGGCTAAAATAATCATAAACTACATGAACTGTTTGCATGAACTATTTGAAGGATTACGATTATATATGCAAGTGCCTTTACGTGATTCCAAATCCGTAGATGATTAGAATCCCTACAAACTTGTTTAGCTCTTTCCAATCAATGTCTACAAAACTTTAAATATTCTATTTGAACAAGTTATTTGATGCCTTTTTGAAAAATAAGGGCCTTTGAAAAGCAAATTCGTATCTCGGAATCATTCGATAAAACTTCTTGTATGTGTGTATATAAGATACATACATACAAATTATTTGAATAGAAAAATATGAAAGAATGTGTAAATTATTCATCGATTTTATTTTCTTGAATTCGCTGTCTTTTTTACCGAAGATTTACGCCAAGAATCAGCAAATAGTTAATACCCGCAACAAAAAAAAAAAAAAAAAAAAAAGAAATTCGCATAAATATTGGTTCGAGTTCGTGTGTAAGTGTGACAGCGTATGTGTTATAACAAATGGCATTGATTGAGTCACATTCTGATTCTCAATGTTGTTATCTTCTTCTGATTTTCTTCTTCTTTTTTTTAATATTTTATTATTTTCTCTTCATTACTCCAGAGATTGTCACATTGTTAGAATTCAAGAGCTTGCAAAATAAATATACGTATTCAATAAGTTTTACTTATATTTTCTATCCTTTACTTTTTTTATTGTTGTTGTTGTTGTTTGTGTTTATTTCTTTCTTTCTTTCGTTCTAACTAAGTAGAACAAGTCAGGGTTTCTCTTTTAGGTAAAATAGAAACGCCACTTATGTTCAATCAGAACCAGCAGTAAATCTGGTGTTGGAACATTTTTTATTGTTGTTGTTGTTTTTGTTGTTGTTGTTGTTATTGTTGCTGTTGAAATATATTCCATTCGACATTTATTTGCTAATTTGTAAACTATTCTCCGGGGATATGTGTCAGCCGATAGAGGCATTCAAAACTTTAACTTTAATATTAAAGACTTGTAATAAATGATTTTCAGAAAGGGACATAGAACAGAGGAGAGAAAAACGATATCTCTATGTACATACATACATACATATATAATATTTTCATTGAAATATATTTTAATTAACATTGTAGAGAAATGTGAATAAAAACAATGCTAATCGCAGTATTTTTCTTTATTTATATTTTTTGTTTCTGGTTTTCTTTTTTCTTTGGCTTTTCTTTTATTTTCAGTCTTTGTTAGATTTGTACTCGTATCAGGAGTACATCTTTGCCAATGAAATAATTAATGAACGTAATTTTGAAATAATTTCCCATTATCATTTTGGTTTTTATTTTTCTTTTTTCTTTTTTATTTTATTTTTTTCTTCTTCTTTTTTTTTGTATTTAAACCTGTCTTCTATCGTTGTTTACCTTGAAGCAATAAATTTTCATTTTATCATGACAGAAAATCGTTATAATATTTTATTGTTGTTATTGTTGTTGTTGTTGTCCTTAATAAATTTGTATTCGTACTGTTACAACAACAGCAACTTTCAATAGCCAATAAATGTTAATTAAATTTTGAAATTTTATAAATTAAAAAAAAGGAAATTAAACCACACTCAACGATTATAAAAACAACAACAATAACCAAAATACTCAATAATGTTTTTCAAGAAGAATCGAAGGAGTACAAAAAGATGTAATCCGATTATGTCTGTAAGTTAATGATATGCTTCTAAATTTTGCACACAAAACTTTACTCAATGCGATTCTCAATACAATTCTTTCATTATTATACCCCACAATCAAAGCGAAATTATTTGGCGAAAGATTGAAGGTGACGAGAGGCATCGGCACTAAAAAGAAAAAACTAAAGATAATAATACATAGTAAATAAAACAAACTGTACAATTTTATTAAATCCTATTTATCAAAGAAGAAAAGATCTAAACTCATGCATAAGTATGTACATATGTATGTATTCACCATATTCTATGGAATATTTATACAATTAAAAAAAGTATTTCTTTGACTTTGTATCCCGAAATATTTCAAATAAAAAAAATCATTTGCACAGGTCCACACGTATTATTTATTTATTATTTAATGAACACTTTAAAAGTTTCAAAATTTCTATATCCGGCAGCTTTTAACGCTTTAATTCAATTCCCACCGGATGAGAAAGCTATATGCCTTTAAATTCTCTTCTCTCTTCTCTTTGCATTAAATCTGTAATCAATATATAATTTTTAAAAAGGAAAAGGAACAATACGAGTAATATCAAAATAAGTCAGTTTTCGACTGGTAATACATGGCTAAAAAGTTATCGATAGTGTATTTGTAATGTATGGAGTTCATAGAAGAGAAATATAAACCTAAAGAAATTTTATAATTGCCTTTGAATAGCAACTTATGTACGATAGGTCGAATAATACTTGATGTTAGTTTGTCTAGAGTGTGATTCATATTGGTATACGGAATACCAATACGAAATTTGTATTATGAACTCACTATCCTGCTAAAGGAAAATAAAAAAAAATAAAAAACAGGATAAAACTAGCTTACGTACTAAAGCTTAAATTCTATCTGTCTATCTCTCAACTAATTTAATGAATTTGCCCTACTTTAAAGTTAAGTTGAAGTTAGCTTTTAGTAGCAATATTAGAAAATGTTATCTTTTAGTTTTAAAATTATCAACGTCTCATATATTTCATTTTAAAATTTTAAAGTTTTTTATTTTTGAAACATTTTTTCAATTAAATTTTTCACATTTTATTTTATGTGATTAGCTTTCAAAATATTAATCATTTACTAAACACATGACCCCATTTTGTACTTTCGTTTTAGTTCAAATTACTTCTGGAATATAATTCCATGTCTTGATTTCATTTGATACGTAGTTATTAGTGCCAGATATGTCTGTGTGCGAACCGCATGTTTGTTTTATGTGCAATGCACTTAAGCAAATAAATGAAAACGATTCTGAACCGAAAGTGGAAATGGAATATAATTTTTCCACTCTATTCTTTAGCCAAAACACCATAGAAAACAAAATCGATTTGCAGCCGCAACATTATCATTGTGAAACCATCTCTATCGACCTTTGCATGCAAAGACAAGAACTGCTATTAAATTGTAGCAGAGATGGGGAAATTTAGAGGAAAAAATCTTCATCAGAAAATCTTTTCGGAAACTGATTTATTGTTGTTATATCACCTTACTATGTGTTTGCAATACTTCAACACTTTATTACTACAATCCAGCAAACTATGCAACCAACCAAGCGAACAATCAACCCAACGACCGACCTACCGGCCGACCGGTCGACCGACCAACCAACCAACCGATTCACACACAAACTAACAACACAGCAGACTGTATGTATGGGACTGTAACATTCCAACGAATCGTTGGTTCGTTGTTGCATTTGTTGATAAAAGTACTTAGAAGTACTTGCAATAGCAACAGTAACAGCAACAGCAATCAAATTTACAACAAAAACATACACAAACAAGCATATCTTTTGATACACAAAAACTTTTCACATTTACGTGAATTCATTTCGATTTACAGACAACACAACTCAGAAACCAAATGAAAAAGAGCATTTTTCGATTCATTTTCATTTCCAAAATACAAAAAAAAAAAAAAAATATAGAAAAGAAATCAACGCCCATCGACTTATATACTCATCCACCATCCACCCTCCCCCAAAGGAGAGAAAGGTGAAAAGTAAGATGAATGGCAGAGGCACTTTAGTAAGAGGAACTTGTGCAACAGACACAAGAATTTGTTATAGTTTTGGAAAATGATGCAACAAATACAAATAAAAACCCA
Organism: Sarcophaga bullata; assembly: GCA_005959815.1. Lineage (NCBI taxonomy): Eukaryota > Metazoa > Arthropoda > Insecta > Diptera > Sarcophagidae > Sarcophaga > Sarcophaga bullata. The sequence continues at coordinate 98,126 of QOCX01000093.1, forward strand.
AAAACCAAATACCAAAAAGCAAACAAAAAAAAAACGAATTATATCTATAAAGAGATACTTTAAATACAACTACAATACATATATTTGTATTGGTGTACACAAAAGTATATAAATATATATAGTTTCTATATTTGTATTTGAAGTGGTAAGTGTATAAAAAATATTACCAAAGTTTTTGAAAATTATTTTGAATGCAATGAATAATGGCAGCTTGATGATGGTCCCTTCTGTACGACCAGGATAATCAAATTGAAATCGTTCACAAACGTGTCTACTGGGTTTTTCACTTCTTTTCTTCGTTTACTCTTCCATACATTTTTGCCAATACCGTTTTGGTTTGTGCTCCAGAATGGTCTTGGTGTTGGTGTTGATGTTGGTTTTATAATGTTTGATGGAAGATGAAGTCTTCTTCGACCAGAAAAGATATTGAACATATTACAAGGACCATTTACACTCGAAACTGAGTGAAGCTGATTGTATTATTTCAAAAATCATGCCAAAATGAAATGAATTCAAGTAAATTTGATGCTACTAAGGCATAAATATTTACGAAAATCCCCTTTTTAACATTATCGCTATGAAAATTGTTGACGAAATGCCAAATAAAACAGAAAACAAAAACAAATGAACAATGAATTGAACTTTTTCTTTTTTTTTAGATTCGACAAATACTTTAAGAAAATAATCCAGACAATGTATTCTACACAAATTTATTTTGTAAAAATTTGCTCATTACTTGAGACTATATTTAGTTTATAGGAAAAATACAACAGTTTAATAATTGGAATTGACAGTAGTACAGAGATGATTTTCCTGCTGTTTCTAAGTTTTATTGGTGTATTGGTGTGCACAAAATTATACACACAAAGGACTTTGAAGGATCCTTCTAATGGCTTTGTTCGACATTGTCCTTGAAATATTAGTATAAAATTTTTTATTGAATCTACGTGGAATTCTGGAGCTTTCATCAAAAAATTTGTTTGTTTTCTAGTTTTTTTACAAATTACCGTTACCACAGACATTTTCAATCGCTTAATCGATTCATACAAACCCTTTAATCTCGACCTGCTAGAGGACAGAAGCTTTAATTTTAAAGCTTTGTTGTACATTTAATCAATGTAGAATGAACATTGTAACTTTCAATTAAAGTGTAATATCTTACCCCTGCCCCTTAAATAATGCTGACATATACCTCCACTTTTATTTTACTTCTGATATGAAAAGTTTTGCAAGCTAAGTCTGTCCTTTTAGACTTAAAGATGAGACAGCAAGTGTTTTTTTTAACTGCTTACTCTTAAAAGTATGTTTCATTTCGCACAACGATTTGTATACGCTCTATAGTTTTCAGCGGTCAAAGACAAGTTTATTTGGCCTAGAATAAAATTTTGTTAATAGGCTTGTAATAATTGATTGGTTAGACTCTCTATTTTTCTTTTTTTTTATTACGCACTGTTCAGAAACTCGTTTATTCTAAATTTATATTATTTTTGTTTTGTAGTGGTTAAAAAGAGCGATTAAATTGTCGGGTGGCTATTTTAAGTGAGTCATTTTAATATTCCAATTCGTGTGTTATTCAATTCTCTTTGATCGCATTTATGTTTCGTTACATATTGCTTGTGTGCTTATATAATATACATACATATATATGTAACAATTGTAAACATATGCTTACAAAAGTATTACAGTAAAATCTCCCATTGGCGGATAACGACCGTAGAACTAGCTTTCTCCGCTTAAGGGGGTATTGCTTTCAATTAGTTTAACATTGGCTATTAAACTCACCAATCTTCACAACTACTGATGGTCTTTTAATGTTTTTTTTAGAAAATAATGCTAACCTTAGTATTGTCTCAACATACATACGACGTTAAACATTACAATGCCGTCTTCGTTGTTAATGATAGAAGGAGAAAATGGGAATCTCCTAATTACTTATGTACGCTAATATCTTGCAAGTACACACATACATACATACTTGCAGCGAAAAATATTAATACACTTAGGCAGTTATTTCAAAAAAAGGATTGCCAACTAAAATTAAAACGAAAATCTGCGTATTTTCATATTTTAATATTTTTTTAGATTTTTGTCTAGTTACGGTAGGTATTCACAAAACAAAACTGTCCGCGTCCGGCCAAGAGAGTCCCCGTCTAATGGAGTTTATTTTGTATTAAAATTGCCAGAAAAGGCTTGGGATCACAAAATTCTTCCGTTATCGGGAAGAATCCGCCTTTAGAGTTATATGTAAGGAGAGTTACAATATATCCATATATATGCACATACATACATGCATACATATTTAAAGTATTTTAATACAGTATGTGTGTGCAGATAAATGGTAAAAAGAGAAGGAAAGAAAAAATTATAACGAAATTGACATCTCAATTGTTTACAAATATCTACAATGGGCATGAATTAAAAAAAATATGTATGTATTGTATATAAAACAAAATAAAAAAAAGAAAAATAAATAAAAAATAACAAAAACCAGAAGTAAAATAATAATGATAATAAATATAATAAAATTATGCATGCAAATTAAATTCAGACAAACATGAAGAGTATAAATAAATGAGTGAATGAATGGATGAATGAATGAATGAATGAGCGAGTGAGTAAATCGATAAAAAAAATCAATATTGAGGGAAGCAATATACGAAAGGAGGGAGATTGAGCAAATAAAAGTTTCGTATACAGTATGCGTAACATCAAATTCAATCTGTTAAATAAAACAAGGATGCTTGATCCTATGAGAGTAGGAAAACTTTACAATGCTAAAACATCCAGCCAGCTAATCAGTACAGTACGATGATTTCGTTTCCGATGAGTAATTGTAACGCAATATAAAATATGCTTTAAGAAAGTTTAGTAGGTGCCCCGGGTCAGACATCTCGAACATCTCGAACGAAACGAAATATGAAAAAATATAAAAATTTCTAGAATGGTCTAGTCCCCCGTACAATATACTTAATATAAATAATATAAATATCCATTACATATACATATACATATATACGTTTGTATGTACATATGTATGTACAAAGACTATTTCATCCACAAAACACAATTTTATTGTATTGATTTCAGATTTCATGCAGTTTCACATACTGCATGCCACTTATTTATTATAAGAAAATATACACTGCGATCCTCGTAATTTGGCTTGAATTAATTATTCATTTCTTTGCCTTTGGCAACTTTGAACACTTCCAAAATGATTCAATGTCAAACACCCATCCCCACAGAATTAAAACCGTTCATTTTTGTAAGCAGCTGCGGAACATAATCAAAAGAAAAATAAATAAATCAACAAGGAGAAGGTATGAAAGCGAAAAATATATGTATTTACACCGTAATTGTATATTTCCGCGCCGCATTTAAACTGGGTTGAGTGGAACTATAATTAAAAAGATATTCTTACTGAAAAAATTCAACCACAATTTCAGCTTAAAAAATTTAAACATGTGGCAGAGGGTGTCAGAGTAAATAACTTGTAGCGAATTTCTTCCTTTTTTTTCTTATAGAATTTAAAAAAGAAAAAAACAAAAATGAAAAACATGCATAGCATTCTATATGAACTTATGTATGTATGTATGTGCAGATGAATATTTGTATTTCGTACATATAAGCAGAATAGAGTTTTTATTGAGTTTTTTTTATTTCTTCTTGTTTTTCTGGTCTTTTAAATCCATTGTCTCTGTCAGCTGGCAGCTGTCAAACAATTTATTTGTTCTTTTTATTTTTTAGATATTTTTTGTACAAAATAAATTCCATACTTATACACATCGACAATGGTGGAGTAGGGAGTTGTGAGTAGAGAGCAGGGAGCTTGTCAGTTGAGTTTACCATTCCCGGTTTAATATTGAAATGTCACTGACAAGTAACAAAATCATTTATTGAACGATTCAATGTCATTTTGTGGTTTTATATGTGAATGAGTGATTGTGTGGATATTTGTGTATTAAAAAAAAAAATAAAAATAAAAATAAAAATAAAAAAAAAACTATTCATACACGTTAAAACACACACTCGCACTTTCGTGATTATGTTTTAATTTTTTTTTATTTTTATTAAAATACTTTAAATATGTCAATTTTATTTCACTCCGTGGGACATGCCATACAAATTAAAATAAATACAATAAAATTATGTTTTTATTATTTTATATACTTTTTTCTTTGTGAATGTACATACATTCACTATATGAATACATACATACATATATACATATGTATATTCACTTGTATTGTAGATTATTATTCCTCTGTATATATACACATATTGTTATTTGATTAATATGGTTATGGTAAAATAAAACAATTAAATATTTAAACGCACACTTGCATACGCACATGTACTTTAAGCCATCTGAACACTTGTGTATTTCCGTATGAAAATGAATAAAAACAAAACGTCAAATATTATACGTACATTGCAAAAAAAAAAAATTCTACAACTCGAAGGCATTTGCTGCCGTCATACAGGATGTCAGACTGTCGCTTTGCATCCCGAATAGCGCCAATATTGTAAAGAATAACGTTCTTGACAAAATAAAAAGAGGAAGGAATTAAATTAAGAATGTTTTCAATTGATTATGGACTTACACTGCCAAATTCATACAATTATACAGTACGCAATCCATATTCATGCGTTGTAAATATCAAAAGTAGAATTTAAAATGACTTTTTTTCTTTTCTTGCCAATTCAATTAAGTTTGTTTAATAATGTAACAATCTCATTTGGCTAATGTGTGCAACAACAGAGAGTTTAGACTTAAATTATCTTGTGCTGTTTAAACATATTAAATTAATTAAAAGTTTACTTTTAATATTTAAAAGCTAACGGCTACATTAGTCGAATCAAATGATTGGTCTTATTAATTACAAGCATTGTGTGGCTTATAAATGTTAGTTTTGGATCCAATATTACTCCGATATATTTGACTTTCTGTCTCCAATACATTTCAGTGTTAATAAACGTAATATTTCGGTAGGGAATCAAAGTTGGGTTTTCTCAGCATTAACAAATTAAATATTTTTCACATTTTTTGAAAAATTTATTTAGGATTTCCATTGTAAATTAAGAAGTCTGCTTAGTTCGTGTATTTTATATTTCCTATTAGAGCCCCACAGTCTGAAATTTTGCTTTGAACATGTTAAAGATACTTTTTACAAAGTCTACGTTGAGTTATGGGCAAATAAAGAACTCCACCCCTTCTGAGAGAGATCATTTTAAATTGCTTCCGAAATGTTGCCTCTGTTGTTACGATTGTAAAAACAAAACAAAATTTATCGCGGCAAAAAGTGTCCAACCTAATAAAGTATTTCCAAAATCTAATACTTCTTGTAATTTAAAAAGAGATCCGCATTGCAAAACGAATCTAAACCGAAGAGGGCACGCTTATGATCGAAATTATTTGAGTTTTCTAACGTTCTATTCAAATCATATCAAATATGGAGTCAGAACATGGTGATAAAATATCAGCACGGAGTGGGAGCAAACAAACCTTCATTGTGGTAGAGGAAAAAAAGCAAAACGTGTCAAAGAAAAAAAGCAACGCTTGCGGTTTACTACCTCAGCATGAATCCCAATATTTAGAACTTCATAGTTTCGAATGACAACTTTGAATTCAATGCATCCAGACAATGCAGACCCTATGTACTAGAGATTGGATTTTAAAAACACTCTAAACAACGAATAGTGGTCAGTGGAAGTGATATGGATACATTTTACTTTGTCTTTTGATTGTCCATAGCATTAAAGGTCAAAAATATCAATTTAAAATAAACATAATCAAATAAATTTTTTCTTTAATTTTTTTTTACCACAGCATTCATTACTTGTAGGTTTTAATTGAAACACTCAATATGGTTTTATATAAGAAGGGGTACTTTGATGGATAATCGTTTAAGGTTTTGTTATTAATTACCTTTAAAAAAAGACAAATATACATATGTTTTCATTTTGTTTAATTTAATTTTAATTCTCAAAAGTAAAAAAACGCATATGTGACTATAATTGTTTATCTACAAGTGTCAAGTGTATATATATATACAGTACATCAGTTATTTCTTTTCGAATTCCTTCAATATTTTCAATTATGCAATGTCGAAATGCTGTGACAATTTAAAATCCCTTTCGTTGTTGGTTAACGTGGGAGTGATGTAAAGCTGTCAGCTACGGCTACAGCAATAATCTGACATGCATCAGCCACATTCAAGGTACTCATCTAATCCTTTTACTAACTAAGTGGATATTTTTCTTTGTCTTTCTCTGTATATACAATACTTTTTTCTTTTTTTTTTTTTTTCTATCTTTCTTTTGCTAATTTTTTTTATCGTTGTGTTATTGTACGGTGACATCCTTCAGGTTGATAGAAGCATTTGACGTTTTGTTTTCAAAATAAGTGAAAAAAAAAATGATAAAAAAAATAGAAAAAAAAAATAGAAAAAAGAAAAAAGAGACAATTTCTTTTATATTTATCTTTGTTTCACTTTTATTTCTAGTTTTTTTACGATTTTTTTTTCTCTATTATGTTGCTGTCATTGTTTTGAAACTGCATTTGACGTTCAAGTTTATCGTTGTTTTTATTGTTGCGGTTTTATACATCCAGCATCAACATTTTTATTCTGCTACAATTTTTTTTTTTTTTTTTTGTAACATTTTATTTTATTTATACTACTGTTATAATTGTTTGTTGTTGTTGTTGTTGTTGTTGTTGTTTTATTATTATTATTTTTTTTTTTTGCAATATTGTGTCTGTATGTATTCATGTACATACATATATACATATATAGTTGTAATTGTCATTTCTATTGTTGTTGTTGCTTTTTTACTTGCAGTTATTTGCTGAATGTGTTGTCAGTATTTGCTTTTATCAATTTCTTTTGCACTTCACCCTACTCTTTTAAAAACATTTTTTATTGTGATGGCTCATTTTGTAATGTTTGTCAAGAAAGGGAGAAAGATAGATAGCGGAAGAGCGAGCGGAATACGAAAATAGAAGAGATGACGATAGTATTTGTTTTACTAATTGATACACAAGAATTTAAAATTAGCTGCTTACGAAGAAAACCAATATTGTAGAAATTGTACAATTTTAAGAGTTCTTCAAAAGAAATTGTTGCCTTCATTGTGCCAACAATAAAAACGACTGCAACAACAATGGCAATGCCAAACCCACTACGAAATTGATTAGAAACTTAGTTTCAAGAGACGCAACGATGTATCTGCTGCTGTGAGAGAAGATATATGATCTCATTGTCGATATAATTATAATACTTGAGATACAAACTTAATTCTGATATTTTTTTAAATATCTTGCAAAGTCGTTTTCTAAATGAGAAAATTAGTCCAAAACTAATTAATGGCGACGACAACGTTGTAAAACGCATGGCAACACAAAGCACTTGATTGTAGCCACCTTAAAATGAAAATTACAAATGCTTAGTTGAAGTAAAGCAAATTGTAATTTTCAAAAGCCAACTAAACAGAAGTTTTATTTTGTTTTTTTTTTTCTTCGGTTTTTAATTTCAGGCAATATTTTCAAGTTTAAGAGTTTTTCAATATTGCACTTCTCCGTAGTGTAGTTTGGCTTCTCTATAGTGTAGGTAAAATAATTTCATTTAAGCTTTATGCTCTTATATATAGAAATACAGAAATACGCTGAATTACATTTGAAAAATAGTTTTAATCCAAATAACACATTATCTTTACTAAAATCCATTTCGTGTTTTCATTCATTCTTTCAATTCTTTCTAATTCACTTTATATTGAGTTTATCACAGTTTAACAATAATTACAAGCCCATTTACAGTTGTGTACAACGGTGTTCGATTTTGAACTATTAAAAAAAACAGGTTTCAAGCGATAAAGTAAAAATTCTGAAAATTTTGTTTTCGAATTGAGATTTCTCATTAAAGTTTAATAAAACTTTTAATTTCAAATTTAAATTTACTGTGTTTTAACGTTGACACGTATTTGTTTTTTAAAGCATATCTTGGTGAAAACGAAAACGAAAAAAAAAACAAATTTGGTAATGATTCAATAAATTCTGCTGTTGAATTGTCACAAATGGTTGTTTATTTATTTAACACTTACCGTACGTTTTCAATTTAATTTTTTGTTGTCTCTATAAATTTGTACCTGATAAATTTCAATATGTCCCAATGCTGGCAACAACACGCAAATATGAATATGCAAAAACTTACAGTGGTTGGCAGAAGAGTTAACAATTAATTTTAAAGATTTTTTACGGTATTTCACTACTGCATTAACTATGAACTATTATTTCCACATTTATTATCAACTGCATTTAAATACCAATTCATATTCGAGAATCATGGCAGCAAAAAAAATTATACGTATTCACACATAAACACCACAGCATTTAAAGCAATGTGTACATACATATATATGTACATGCATACATAAAATATGTATCTATATATTTAACGCATATTCACACTCAACATGTCCGCCATCTAAACAAAAGGGTCATTGAAATTATTTCACATGAACAGAGAACAGAGAACAGTGAACAGAGAACCGTAAACATACATTTCAGTTTCAAATTTTTACTCATTTCAACGCAAATGAAAATGTTCCCAACTCTAACTTAACTTAAATAGCGAGACCAGCACCAGCATCAACACCGTCATATACATCGATACGAACACATTTACATGACATACGAATCTAAACATGTGGAAAACTTTAAAAACCGTTATAATTTTTGACAATTGTTGGATAAATTAGAACCACAACATGAGGGCAAAAAAAAAAACGCGCAACAACAGCTACAGCTAGATCAACATCTATTTTATAGGCAACAGCCATTGTTTGTCCCAAAACGAACACTGCGTCTGCTGTTGTCCACAGAATTTTACACATTTCGCACGACTACATGCATAAAGAGGCGGACATACCGGCAACATTAGATTGTAGAATTATAAAAATATTTATTTAACAAAATACGAAAAATCACATGAAATTTATTTAGTGGTCAAGTGTGAAAATATGCACATACATACATACATACATACATGCATACATATATTCATATTCAAGAGAACCTTGTAAATTTTTGAAAGCCTTTTAAAAATACGGGTAAAACGCATTCACAGATACACACGCGTACATACGCACATACGCAAACGCTCACACACATTCGTATTTACATTTAAACACTCACTTACATACACACACTCATAGGTATTGCTGTTGAAAATAGTTTTAATTAGTCAGCATGGAAATGGCTCTAATGACACATGATGGGTTTTGGTCATTAATTTTAATTAATAATTTCAACGCCGAATATTTATAAAGTATTCTAATAAAATGCACAAAATGCACAAAATGCACAACAACAACAAGAGCGAAACAAAAACAAAAGTAGCTCAACTTAAATCGATTGTGTATCGCCGAAATAAAACTTATTAAACGTTGCATACAGTACATCAAACTACAGAGAATTATAAACTGATTTCAAAAAATTTTAATTCATTTCTATAATTTTTCTATATTCTATATTTACTTTCTTTTTTATTAATTGCATTTGTTATATTATTATGAGCGGTCTTTAAGACCACTAAGCTACTCGTGTAAGTAAAATCACTACACTCATCTTCTAAATACTGAGGCGTATAAGTAATAAACAATCAATCATTGCTAATACAACATGAGTGGAGGAACATTAACTAACAAACATATTGTGTTTGTGTATGTATTGTATGTATGTACAAATAAATATGCGTAAAGTTTATGTCGAAGGAAAGAGATGCATAAATGATACTCTAAATTAATTAATTGTGTAAACAAAGAGAAAATAAATAAAAAAAAAAGCAAAATTAAATTTCAAACACTATATTTTTAATTAATTTTTACTGAAATACATACACACATACATACATATATTTCAATTTCAGTTTAAATTCATTTGTTTTCATCATTTATTTGCCTTCTATTTTGTTGCCGTAATTGCTTTATTTAATTTCATTTTATTTCATTACACACATTTTTATTATTAATCACTTTAATTTGTCTTCTATTTAATTTTATAAAGCAAATAAAAAGAAACAACGAGAAACGAGAAAGAACAAAAAAAAATTAAAAAAGAAAATAAACGAAGAAACAATAACACAACCCTCAAGAGCAACAAGAATATTCATCAACAACAATAAAAATAATTACAGCAACAAACAAAAAAGAGAACAAAAAAACTAAGCAAACCACAAGAGCAGCAACAAGAAACTTAAGAGTATGAGAGAGAAGTGATCTTTTTTTTCCTTTTTCATCTGTTACTAATCATTGTTATAAATGGTCATCAAAATCTTTTGTAATTAGTCTTTGTGAAGGTGATTAAATACTGATTAATTGTTTTTGTATTGTGCGTTAATTTGTATAAAAGAAAGGCAAACAACCACAAGGATAGATAGCAGTGTAGACATGTACAATAATAACAAGTATGTTAACAAAGTGGTCATTTATTTCGTTCATTTACGCACTCATTCACTCATCTCAACTCGTTCGTGCAGTACCGAATGTCTACAACAAAACACTCATTAACACATACACACATACTTACATGATAACTAACATTTTTGTAAAGAGAACAAACATTGTAAACATAAGTACGAAAATATACATGCAGGACAACGTATTTGGGCCTGTTCATTTATTTCACAACACTTTCAAAGGGATTTTTGTTTTTGTTTTTTTTTTATAATCCAAAACCAATGAGGCCCTCTAGAAGTCTACTGTGTCCCTGTGTTTTGTATTACACTATGACATGCTTTAATAAACATTTGAAAACACCATATGAATTGAAGTCTTTTATTACATACATATACACAAACATACATAGTATGTATGTATTTATATGGAATGTATATAACTATCTCTCCGTATTTTTAAAGAATGATTTCGTGTTAATGAATTCAATTTGACTTCTATTGAGATCCTTTTTATGTAGAGTGGCACAAACGTTTAATTGGACACTATGTATGAAATTATTCAACTGCCGATTTTTCTTCTTTAAGAATGATACGGCTTTATAGGTAATTAAAACAGCTTTTAAACAATGTATAATACTTAGCATTTTTTATTAAAAAATATTTTGAAACAAAAAAGGAAAACAATATTAGTGAATTTCATATCAAACGCATAATTAGCAGTCATTTGGAAGCAAAATCTGTTACTTTTTTTACTTTTTACAAACGTAGAGGCATCGATGGCACGAGATGGGTACAAAATTCCGGGGTTATGTTGCTCCATTCTCGCCTAATACATTGGTTCAACTGCTTCACTGTGGTGATACTAGATTTATAGAGCTTATGGGCAAGTTTTTCCCAAACAAGCTCAATAATGTTGACATCAGCGGCCTGTGCCGGTGATTGGAGTAACTTTGAACAGTTATGCATAAGCTACAATTTCGCAACGTACTTCTGATCGTTGTCCTGAGTCCAATATATTCGAATTATCGGCACTTTGCTTCACATTTCATTTTAAAATGTCCATATATTGGAATGGATCCATTTTACTGTCTATATAATGAACATACCCTACTCCTGCACTGGAAAAACATCACCCCGCCAGTACCGATACTTCCGTATGCCTGAATATCGTTAGGCAAAAACTCAGTATTTGACATACGAAAAACGTACTGCTTTGCATGTGTACCATGTAGGTTAAATTTACTCTCATAGGTAAGTACAACATGCATAGTGCCTACACAGTACCTACATAGAGACTTTTTACTTATGAGAGTAAATTTAACCTACATGGAACGTATGCAAAGCAGTTCATTTGGCGTAACATTTCAAATATAATTAAAATTATTTTAAAATCAATTGGTATAAAACAAACGTTTCTATTTCTAAAAAAATGATCACCTACCCTAATTACTCTAGGTTTGATTTTAACAGCATTAATGATTCAGAATACCTAGAGTATTTTATTAATACATAGTTAACATATTACTGAATAGAAAGCATTATCCTTTTTTAAATTTTGTACTATTTTCGGTTTTGTTTTTCTATTTCTTGAGGACGTTATGTTTGTTTAATTAATTTATTGTTTCCGTTTAACTACATTCATATTAAAAAAATAATTAAAAACATTAGTACAGACATAGTAAACAATAATATTCCTTCTTTTAATTACAAAAATTTTCAAATTTTTCATTATACATACATGTTTTCTAATAAAACAATATTAGAGAAGAAGATTAGATTATTTAAAATTACTATCGTAGTTCAAATAATAAAACCAAAAATAATTAAAAGAAAGTCAATTTTAAATGATATTTTAATTGTTTGTACTGTTCTATTCGTGTAAAGGCGGTATTATTATCCCATTAATGATTATAAATCTTTTGCTTTTTTTTTGTATTTAGCAAAAGGCGTGTGGAGGAGTGGAGAGAGAGAGAGTGAAAGTGAAAAAGAGTAATTTAAATTCTTATTAAATATGATTACAAAACTTTGGTTGGTTAAAAGCCCATTCAACATAGACTAACTGACAGGCTGACTTAGCTGCTTACAGTTTCTGTCTACTTCTAATGTGGTTTCATTAACCTTTAAGTAACTTTTAATTTAAACGCCATAAGACGAACGTTAGGCAATAACAAAAACTAACAAACTTATTTAATTAAATGCACGAAACTCTCTCCCTCTCCCACTCTTTATCTCTCTCTCTCTCTCTCACTCTCTCTCTCTGACAATAGGACAAGTTGAAACAGAAAACAACAGCAACTCAATAAAGATGAAAACGAGGAAAAGAAAAATACTTAAAACTGAAAACAACAAAATAAAACGAAGAGAAACAAAACAAAAATAACATCGTCATCATCATCATAAAATTATGGAAAATTATATAATAAAGTATTGTTATTACTGATGGCAGAAGAAGTCTTCTCACATTGTTACAGCTTCTGCTTTAGGTACAACACCACCAATATCAGTGGTATCAGTATTGGGCCTCTTCTTTATAATTTACTTCCTTAACCTTTCTCTGAACTGCATGTAACAACTGAACCGAAATGGATTTAACATGACAAAAGTCTCTCTCTCTCTCTCTCTCTCTCTCTCTCTCTCTCTCTCTCTCTCTCTCTCTCTCTCTGTCCCTCTGCACATTTGTCACTCTAATTGTCTGTGTGTTTATTTGTCGGTCTCTGACTTTACGCTTTCTCAACTCAGTGGCAGAGAAAAATATATTTGTAAATATGCCAACCTTCATATAATAATAAGTAATGACAACAAGTATAACACAAATAATAACAACAAAGATGACGACAATAATAACAGCTAAAGAAAGTCAACCCTCGAATGAAATACACAACCTCTACCTCTACGCACTACCCTAACGACTACAAATAGCAACAGGATTATGTACTTTTATACAATAAAATAAAAATACAAAAAATGAGGAAAAAAAAACCAAACAAACAAATAAACAAATATTCAGGCACATAGACACTACCTTTATAAAACAACAACACCAAAGACAAAAAAAAACAATAATAATAATACAAAAGAGGTTAACAACAGTAAAAAGTCAGTTTTGAACTGGCTCAAGTCGAGTTGAGTGGTATACCATAGAAAGCGGTGTTTACCACTGAAGTCGTAGGAAAAGTCGAAAAGTATGCTGTGGGAGAGGTAAAAGAATACAAAAATTTGATTATTTTTAAATATTCAAAAGTACTACACAGCAGCACCAAAAATAAAAAGAAAAAAGTTGCAAACAATTTTATAAAAATAATACTCAAGAGCAGTAGTAGTAACAACAACAGCAGCAGCAGAAGCAGCAGGCAGCAGCATCGCAATCATTTTCATCAACAACATCTTCATTGGCAACACAAAGATGAAGCAAAGAAGCGATAACAATACCACCACCAGCAGTAACGAGGTATAACAATAGAGCCAAAGGCATTTCATAGCTTTTCCTCATCCTCTGTCTCCTTCGCTATTATTGTCACAGTGTGGTGTTGACAACAATAACTTTAATTGTTAAAATCATAAATATTTACAAGCTCACTCAGTCCAGTTCATCGCTGCAAACAACATCAACATCCATAAAAACTTCCTACGAATTATGATAATTAAATAAATGTCTGTCTGATTGTCTGTCCATCGCTTTTTATCTGTTCCTGTTCTTATTGTGAATGTTGTGCCATTCGATGTTTCTATTTTATTCAAAAGAAAAAAAAACACAAATTTTGCATCAGTAACAACGACAACAACTACCACAAAAAAATAAATAATAATAATAATAAATAAATAAAAATTTAAAATATAAAGTTAAACAAAAACATTTGTTTTGTTTTGTCCTCAGAAAATATTGAATGACATTCAGTACNNNATTTATACGATTCGCTTCGCTGCAACAAATGTCGAAAATCCAATGTTCCGATTATTTGTTAAGGATCACAAAAAAAAATTGTACAACTTTAGCTTTAATTGCGTTTTTCTTTATTATTATATTTTTATAATTATATTTTTAGTTTGAATATGACTTGTTAACGAAGATAACTTGTTAATGAAGTCTACGTTGAGTTCATTTCGTTGTACGTGTGAGCATTTTAATAATCAAAATGTGTACATTAAGATGCAGAAAGACTAGTTTGTCACGGGGTTTGAAATAACCGCATGTATATCCAAAGTCGTATACCTGAATTCTGAATAGATTTATTACAAATTCTCATAGTTAAATAGGTTTGGTTTTTCGTTTCAATGATGCTGTATTAAATTTTTGGAAAACTGCTGCAAGTTTTACTAGCTAACAAAATACTATATTTCTGCAAACATTCGACTCTTGACGCCATGGTTCACTGCGTGTCAAGCAACATTATTTTTTTCATTGTCTTGAATAGGCGCAGAGAATACCTGTTTGGTTGTTAACAAGCAAATTCCTAAGCGATAATAATATGTGGTCGATATTTGTTTGAATTTTTAATGATCAATTTTATCGAATTCAGTTTGAAATGGAAGAATGACATTTTTTTATATTAAATATACGAATAAAGTGGTGGACGAGATAAAGGGGAGTAAAAGAAATTTTTTGACTACATTGCGATCTTATTCATACCAATCCAATCAGTTCCAACAGCATTCGCACTATAACAATAACTTTTTCTTTTTAAATACTTTGTTTGAACAAAATTGGTGAATCCACCTTTACGAGAATACCTTGTATCCACATCTGCTATCAACATCTTTCTGAACATATCAAGTAATTTTATTCACAAAAATGTTGTTGCAATGAAAGCTTGTAAAAATCGACTCTCACGCTGTTGGTAAATATCATCATACACGTAAATACCATCATAAATTATAGATTTCTTTCTACAGCACCTAATATATTTACTTTGCATCGGTTTTTTCTCGAATTTTGTTTAAATATTGAAAAGTGAAAAAAGATTGTAATTTAAAATTTTCCATAAAGTTTATAAATTTAAAAAGTTTTGCTTTTATGAATTTAAAAAGAATATTCCAATTATAAATAATGAAAGAAGTTGCCTCATTTTCAATTTCACATGTATGTATGCAATAGATGAAACCTTTAAATCGATTTTATTCAACCAGAAATAAACATACATTCACTCAAACATTGTAAAATAAAGAAATCGCTGTGCATTGCTTAGAAATTTTTTTAAGGATAGTTTTAGTGTTTCTTCTTTAGTGTTTCTTCTTTAGGGTAAATGTGTAGATGATGTAAATATTACGCCTTTCATCAACTTTCCGATGATCAACAAATAAAGCAAATTTTACACACATGAGCGAATGTACATTGATGGAGCGAAGAAGACACAACAACGATAACAACATAAATGATGTTAATATTTATAGAAAGTATCTTTTATATATTATTTACGTTATTAATCAATAAAATTATTACAATTTTCATTGTCTTCGCACAGATATATGTACATATGTACTAATATAAATATGTCCATACACATGTATATTATGTATGACCGTAAATAAGCATTTACACAACAGCTTTGGTGTATCGATGTCAATTGAGAGTGTTTAACAAGATTTTCTGTTTTGTTTTGTTTTGTTTTTATTTCTTTTGTTTTATATTTGCACTTATTTTGTTTTGCTATGTTATCTCGTATTGTGTTTTATTGTGTATGGTCTTCTCTTGTCTTGTCTTGTCGTGTCTTGTCTTGTTTTATTTTGCAGATAAAGTAACATGATATTGTGAGCTCAAAACTATTATAATATCATATCGATTTGTCATATTATAGGACACACGAATAACACTCACAGTCACACGACCACACATCATCAGACACTGCAGTTAACAGAGATAGAGAGAAAAGGAAAGCATTGGAGAAAAGCGTCGAAATAAAATAAAAAAATACCCTCTTGTAGATCATAAATTGAAGTGAGTAAATAAGAACTAAAACTTATCCTCAGAGCACAAGATGAGCACACACATGCATATACATGTACACTTGGACAAGCATTACATTTACTCACTTATAGATTTTATACAATTACAGTATCGTTCAGGTTTATAGCATAAGTTAGTATTTAAATATCTGCAGATAAAGCCAATTTCTTATAAACAAAAAAGCAAACCGCTGACAATTTTTCGATTTTTATTAATAAAAGTTTAATAAAAACTTCTTTTTTGTCCGTGAAATGTGTAAATATTTTAGAGACGATTATAAATAATCGTACGGTACACCCAATACGCAAACAAAAACGTAGAAAAGTGGAAGAAGGGAATTTAAAAACATAACAACATTTATGTAACTGTAATGGGACAATACGCTCTTTGTTTTTTCTTAAAATCATATTAATATCACTGCCATTATTGCAAATAGAGCTGTGTTTGTATTGGTATACTCGTATATTTATGTTTAGTGTTCATGTTTGTCATTGTATTTGTACTGGTATGTTTTCTAAATGAAGTATTAGATTACCATGGTTACAAATATTACCAACACTATTACTGAGAATATCGCCACTACGACATCAATGACTGTAAGGGCAATAACAACATTGTCAGCGACGCAAAAAAAGCTTATGCCATCATTCAGCATAGATTGTTGGTTGGTTGGTTACCACAGTTATCTGGATGTTTACTTTTTACGTATAATCCTTGTCCCCCATGGCGCCATTAGTCTAAAAAGTTGAACAACAAGTAAAAGAGAAGAAGAAGAAGAAAACATAGTGAGGGAAAAAACCATAGATAAAGAGAGGGAGAAGAAAAAAGAGCAATGAAAATTTAAAGAGTTCATCATACACAGTTACTGCACTATCTAAGTGTAAACGCGTGTATACAAACGTATGTATATGAATGTCTATCAGTTGGTCTGTTTGTTTTCTTGTTTATTTTAATGGCAATATTGTTGAGCGCTGTCTTTCGTTTATCATCAATCTTGTTTATATTAAAATGATTGGACAATTGAATTATGAATGAAGGAATCATTTATATTTTGATTTACTTCTCCTTACCGCCCTAAGCAAAAATAAAACAAATTGTGCTGCTAGTTTCACATTGAACAAAAAAATTGTTTTCGTAAATGCGGAAGGGTTACCAATATAAAAAAGAAAAATGCAATATTTTCATAAGCAGTGTATGCAGTTCTTTTCGAAAAGAATTTCCGAACGATTTTTTTTTGTATTCAATACAATCCTATTTGTTGGAAGCCATCAGCGACGATGAAGAATATGAAGATATTTTATCCTCTATACTCTATACAGATATTCTCTATTTATCGACATTTTGAACCTAACCAAACATTTTAGATTTTGTAGTCTTAAATAGAAAATATTCACATACACAAACTCTTCCTTTCTCTCTCCCATTATTTCTCACTCTCTCTCTCTCTCTCTCTGTTTGCATCTCTCTCTCTCTTTCTCTCTGGAGTTTCTTGCTTTTAGAATAACAAATACGCCATTTAATCTGAAGTATTTCAAGTAAGTTTTCACCACAACTAAGTTATATAGGATACTACAGTTGAGATTAAATTATGCCAACAACAATTGACATTTCAGATTTGTATTGTAACTTGTTTCCTTTGTATCTAATTGACTGATTGTGTATATATATCGGCTTATTTTAGTATTTTATGCGAGGTATTTGATTGATAATAAATGTTTTCTGTGTTCAAATAGAAAATCGTAATAAGAAAATTCGAATTAATTTATGATTTCTTCGTTCTTGTTCAAGTTCCTACATAACGGTTTATTTTTAATTAATTCCACACATATAAGTACAGTATTCTTAGATTATTTGAACCTCTTTCATAGAAGGAAATTAGGTATTTAAATATATATATATACGCATATACGTATATGTATATGTATTTCTATATGTATCCACTGTCTTTATCAAGAAATAATTTTGATAAAAGTTGGGTCGATTTCATTTCAAATTTTTTAATACAAAAATGATTTATTATTATAAATATTTCAATATTTCACATTATATTTCATTGCTGTCATTGCCAACATCAAAGAAAGAAAGTTCGTTCAGGCCAATTATTAGGCTGTGTTGGAAAAATAAACCTTTCAGAGGAAAGCATTAAATATTGCCGTTTGACTATAAAAGAAAGAAAATTGAAGAAAATTGAAGTGGAAATAAACATTTAAGGCATTTTATCATTCATTGCCTCAATCGAATGAATCACATTTAAAAAATGTTTCTTTTCCCGTTACTTGTATATCAGTTTTTATGCAACGTTTGCCAATGGTTGCTTAATATGCCATTTTTTATACGATCACATCTGACCGATATGGGCCAGTTTCTTTCATTATTTGTGAAAAAATAATAAAAAAATATGCACGTGTCTTGTTGTATGAAAAAATAAAATCATTTTTTTACCGTTATTTCACTCGGCTCCAACATGATTGAAATGAATTAAATTTTCAATTGTTTACGGAATTGAAAGTAAATAAATTATTTATACACATACCTGCATACAAACACTCACTCATTCACTCACACACACACACACACACACATACCTAAACATAAATATTTAAAATTGGAATTTTATGAGTATACATATGAGTGTGAGTATGTTGTGAATTAATGTGTAAGAAAATGTTTGTATGCAATTGTATATGGAATGCCATCGCAAAATAAGCATGTCGGTGATGATTGTGGTCGATTTTGGTTAGCCAAATTCCTTTGGCTCATAATAATGTAATTGAGCGGTTTAATGGGTTTTTAAATGCGAGTACCGGTATTTTATGAAAATATTTTATTATTTCCGCTTAGAATTTCATGGCGTGCAATAAAAATAAAAAAAAATATTCCATAATGTATAATTGCATCCATAAAAGATGTGTTGCATACGAGTAGTAACTCGCACTAGCAAAGTAATAAATGTTTCAATAAATCTTTTACGTGATAAATGGCTCAGTTAAAATAACCGAACGCAGCACCAACCTACTACTTCTTATGATAAAGAGAAACTAAACTGTTTAGTTTTTAGAGAATCTTTATATGTTTCGTTTCCAATACGTTTCCAGGATATAATAATCATTGAGCAGGCACCCTATAAATGAGAGAAAAATACGTGAGAGAAAAATAAAGCGAGAGAAACAGAGAGAGAGAGAGAGAGAGTAATAGAGAATGGTCTAACTGTATACCAAAGTGAATCTATAGAAGTATGTATCTCTGTGTATATATGCGTATAGCATTGAATATTGAAAAAATTTCATGCTGAGCCAGTTTTTTTCTTTCACGAAAAACCTGTCAGCATATGTTTATTTTAATTTTTTGTTTTGTTTATACGCTGGTTAAAGCATTCGTATATTTTTGTTTCCTCAGTGTTATTGTTGCTTTTATTTCTGTTCCTTCATACACATGCTATCGTTGTTATTGTCTTGATTATGTTTATTTCATAGTGAAGTTTAAAGTTCAGCTTGATTATGGCAAAGAGAATTAGTGAACAAACAATCATAAAATTTGCTCTCTTACATTACATTACATTTGAGTTCAATGCTAGACACTTTTATAAATCAATTTAACAGATATTGTACGTATGTACGTGTTGCACACGCTTGGGTTTTGTCGTAAAGGAACGTGTACTGGAAAACGTTTACTCCATCGATCGATTCGATACACGAAAATATAACGTCAATATGAACAGGTCCAGGCCTTATATATATATGTACATATGTATATATGCTCTTATGTACATATAAATATACATATATAAGATTAAAGATATAACGAAATAACAGTTTTTAAATGTATTTCACACAAAGGCTGCGGTTTAGCAACATTGCACAACAAATTTTTCTCAACTATGGCTCAGATTGAGATCCATGCAGGCGAGAAAGTGCTGAACTGAACAAATAGTAAGTAAGTTGTTTTTGTCACAGACAAATATAATTTTACTTTGGCGATTCTTGTAATACTACATGTATGACGATGCAAAACACCTGTGTGATAACAAGATTGTGATTAAAAATAATATAAAATTTATTTTATTTTTTTTTTTATTATTTATATACGAGAGCATGTACAGATAGATATATGGAAATTATTCATATAATTTATAAGTTTAACCTTCACTACTGCTACTATTACTCAACAATTGCAGATTATTTAAGAATAAAAAAATGTAACCAAACATATAAACTTAAATATTTTAATAAACACTGTGGCCTAAACTCTTTCGGACAATGTATACAACTGGAAAAAATTGCCGTCAATTTATCGCCACTTCATGTAGCAAATCTCAATGAAGGAACAATAAAAGCTGAGTTCCTAAAAAAGTTCATAAAAAAACCACAACAACAACAGTCAGAAAATAGGAAAAATAACACAAAAAGAACAACGCTAAACACACGATGAAAAGTTAATCAAAAAAGGAAAAAAAACAGGTAGAACGGATGACAAAAAAGTCAGTCAAAAGCCGTTAAAACAACACACAGATCCACACCAAGAATTGCAGGGTACCAGTTTAGGCATCAAAATCACCGTCAACATCATGAGTAACTGTAACAGAATCATCTGCATCTGAGTAAAAATCTCTATTCCTGCAACTGTTAAAGTATGATCCAAAACCTTATCTGTCTTTGCCTTTATATCAGTGTTTAACACAAAACATAAGCAACGGAAATGAGCGTCAATAGGGAGGAAAGCAAGGGGATGGATTAACACAACACTAATAAAGTCATAACAATTTGAACAAGTTGGTCAACACTAGACCTCCTGCATATAAACACTCTAAATACTTGACAATAAACTGCTGCACTCCCAACCATCGCACCTCTTTCCATCATCATCAACGCAACGACACAATTCACACAAACACGCTGCCAAGCAGACACATTGACCGTAGCAAACAACAAACAAGTGCCTAAAAGCAACTATTTTTGTTGAATGCATAAACAGCAGATGTCAACTAATTAGAACGTTAAACAAACTTCTGACTGAACGATAAAAATACATATTGACAGATTGATTGACATCAAATACGAATTGATAGTATTTATTATTGTCATAATTTTAAATAAAATTAAATAATCCATTCAAAAAGCTGGAACTTCAATGATGACTTTAATTAGTTGACTGCAACTGCTAAAAAGAGGAATTTTACACGGCCACTAATTCACATACAAACGAAGGTAAATACGTTTGTATATATTGGTGAATGAAAGTGTGTGGGTGAATGTTTAATTTTTATAGAGGTAAACTGCCTTTTTATGTTCTCCCTTTCATAAAGTTGTTTAAAAATATTTCTATTCTTAGTTAGTGAAACCACACCATACCCCGCAATAGTGATACAAAAACAAAAACCAACAGCGAACAACAACGAAAATAAACTCAATTCCAACCGCGGCTTATTTTACTTCAATTAAATGGTAAAAAGAGGTCCTTCACAGCCACAGTTAGAGAGGGAAACTATTTTTTTTTTTCTTTTGCTCTTTTCAACGTAGTATTTTAACTGTTCTAGTTGCTGTTGCTGTTACCGGTTGCAATATGGCCATGCTTAATATTTCATGCTTTATGAACCAGAGAACATGGCTTAAACAACGCTGCGAATGTAAAAATAATATAAAAGCGAATAAATGAGCAGAAAAAAATTCTGCTGACTCCACAATAACTCGGCGAGTACAACTGGAAATGTAAAACATTTGCCAGAAATTTTGTAATAAAAAAAAATCGTAAAGTGAACGAAACACATACGCAGGCATACTCGCACACTCACTCACACACACCTGCTCATACAAATTGAGAGAAACGAAGGGAAACTAAAAAAAAACAAAAGGAAAAACTGCAACTGTAAATATTCTCCAAATAAAACCTTTTTTGATGATTTTTCTCTTCTGGAATAGCTGAGTAAAAGGAAGGCAACTCACCTCAAATGGATAGAAATGAATAAGAGCTTGTTTTGTTGTTTATACGGTGCAGATGAAATCACACAAGTGCCGAGAAAGTTATTGTCCATCTTCAATGCGCTGCCAGCCACATACAATAAACTCATGCACACTTGTACAAAATTAAAAATTTTCAGAAAATTTTATACCTAACAAACAGCTATTAGAAAATAACAACAACAGTAGCAACAACAAGTGACACCAGCAATTTAATTATACACAATTTGACATACAATTTGTGATAACATTAGCAACTACAAAAACAATAACTTCAAGGTTTACTTATGCCCGTCATTACAATTCCAGAGAAAAAGCGAGAGGCACAAAGAGAATGGAAGAGAATTAAAAGAAAGGGATAGTGGGAGATAATTAAGTTCACCACCTTTTCAAATTTATGTTTAGAATATTTGAATATGATTAGTTTAGGATGTTTTTTTTTTTTTGTTTTTTTGTCTTTAGATTTTTATTAAAACTCAAGGCATTTAGGAAAAAATTTATTTTCTAGAAAATTAGAAATTCTAGAGTATTAGAAAATACTCACAGAAATGAAGAAGCAGCTGGAAGTTAAAATTAAGTAATCTGTCATTACATTGACAATCTACTAAGCATGTGACAGGTTAACTACCTTTCAAAATTATCAATTTAATTAATTGAAATTAAATTAGCTAAATTGTTTGAACCTGTTACGATCTGTGCTAATGAAAGTGCAAATAAAATTAAAACAAAAAATATATATTTTCAGCAAGAGCAAATCGGCTATAGGTATGGTTTTAGTACGAACTGTTATGTACAACATATTTTAAACAATTACTCACATACCGACAACATTTGAAAACCTTTTAATAAAGAATGTGATTTGATTGGAAACGAACAAAAACAAAGTATACTCTGGTGTTATCGCTAAATTAAAAGAAAAAAATACGACAATATTTTAGTTAGCCTATGTGTTTGTCACTCGATACAAATATCTGCCACTTACGCATTCAAAAGTTTGTCGATCGATCTTAAATATTTATTTACCGAAACATGTACAAAAATTCAGATTAGGGTTTATTTGATAATACGACTGCCAAATTTCTATCCAAGTCAACATACTCTCAAGTCGACAAAGTCTAATAGGTAGTGTGTTGACTTATTAGACGTAAGGCCACGGTTCAAAAGCCAGGTCAGACATCTTCAACAAAACGAAATTTGAATACTCCTTCGGCGACTTCTTCTCAGCAGATTTCTGTCAAAAACTCTAAGAGTAAATAAATTTGCCATCAAAATTTTCTCAAAATTTTGTTGTCCGGAGTCGGCTAAAAATTAACATAATTGGAGTGAAAAGCTAGTTTGTAAGACTGCCGGAAGGATTGTAATGACCAATTACATATGTATGTAAATATTTGCTCTCAATCTCATTACATATTGAGTTTACACGATACTATCCACCCTGGAAATATCCATTATAAATAACAGTAACGTTCACTTCAGTTATCACCTGTCATTACACACTTTCACACACACACCCTTGATATATATATAAAAAAATTATTTTACTTTTCCTTTTTTTACAAATTTTCATGGCTTTTATTTGGTTTTCTTTTTCGAATGGTCAAATAATCATGTTTTTAATCTTGTTTATTTTTAACACTTTTAATTAAAGAGGGGGGAAAAGCACTTCATTTATTTACTTATTACTTTTGTTGAGAAGGAAGAAATGTAAACAAAGAACCAAATAATAAACAACTAATGGCCATAATATTACGATTGTGTTTACAAAGAAAACCAAACAAAATAAAAATAAAAATACTAATAATAGAAGGAGTAAAATACATAGAAATAAGGGTTTTAGAAAACCATTTGAATGATCATAACTTGAAAATGAAAACATTTCCGTAATTTGCTAGAACCTAAAGTCTTTTTAAATATTTCTCAGACAGTGAAAACAAAATAAAACAAAAGTTCATAATTGGTTTAAGAGTTTTATTATTGCCTATTATGGTAGAAAAACAATTTTTAATAATTACTGTACAATTATATTCAAGTCATTACCCATTAATTTCAGAAATTAATGTTGCAAATCCGTGCTTTATCATGTGTGTCTTTAATTTTAGACAATTTAAGAAATTATCAGGATCCAATGCCAATGAAAACGGTGGCTAAGACCTGCTTCGACCAAGCAACAAAACCAAATTGTAACTTCTTATTTCTCGACTTTCTTTTCATATTCTCTTGTCAGAAACAATGCAAACCTTTATGTTAATATTTCTCTGTGACCCTAAATTTGGAGGTAGAACCTTAAGGCACTGTTGACATTTGCAAAGCTTTGTAGTGTTTGATTTAAGAAAAACTTTGCACTAAAACGAAATGCTTCATAATATTTAAAGTTTTTATTTCTTTCGCTAAAGTAAACACAGTTTGCAATTATAATGTTTAACTAAAGTTTAGCTGATTTTATATTTAAAGTTTCAAAACACAACATTTAAACAACAAAAATCTTAATCTATTAAGTATTAATTGCCCCAAACAAAATGTGTAATTCAGTTATTCAAACTAATTTCAATATGACAAAATAAATAGCAGCGAGGAAATAATCATGTTTATAACTTCCTTTAGCTGACAACAAACTTTCGCTACGAACAAAGGGTGTAAATATATATTTTTGCCTCTACGTCTGTCTGACTGTTTGTCATAATGTATATCAGTTTCCATCATTCCTTAACATTTCCCGTCTTAAAAACGGAAGAACAATTTCTTCCGATAAAAATGCTTTGGAAGTCAAATTAAATGAACAACTTTTTATTTTCCTTAAGAAATCCAACTTTTTTTTTACTGAGTCCTATGTATACAAACGAAAACCTGAATGGTTTGTGTATAAAAATTGTTATTAAAATATTTTTAATTAAAACAAACATTCATTCATTTATCCGATATCATAAGAAGATGCATACAAATAAAAATAATATGTACTCCTATAAATATGCATGTGTACATAAACAAGTCATATAAATTTTAATAGTATTTATTTAATAACACTTAAAAGCCACACTCAACAAAAAGAACAAAAAACAAAAAAAAACAAAAAAAAACAAAAAAATTCGAAGAAACAAATACATACACACACACTCATATGAATATTTACACAAACATACAAGCACACAATGACACACATAAAATAATAAACTGGAAATACAGTGATGAGCATAAGATTGTAGACAGTTGAAAAATAGAAATCAAAAAATGTTTCATTCTTTTTTCATTCTTGTAAAACTTAATCGTATGCATTCATCAGCCACCATCCAAACAAAAAACAAAATCAGAAAGATCAATTTCTAAATATCTTTTCGCTCTTAAAACATTAAAGAAAACAATGTTGTTAAACAAATGTTCTCAACTCTTTTGTTGAAATAACTTAACTTGAGTTTCCTTACAAAAAATTATTTACTTTTTTTTTTTGTTTTTCCTTTTGCTTGAGATACACAATAGCACTTAATGAATGAAGAGTGTATATGACAATGTCACTTTTTATATGATAATGTAACAGAAACGAATAATAGCCCACTTCTAATCTAATAAATATAGTATGTACGTATGTACTCAAGTACATATTATTGACTTTGGAAATAAAGACGTAAATATTTTTTTCAAAATTATTACGTTACGTTATTACTACGGTTAATTTATAAAAAATATTAAATATTAAATGTTAATTATTGCCAATTAGTATTTAATAATGTTATTAAATAATTTTAATATTATTTATATTTATAGATGATTAAAAATTGTCAAGTTTTATGCTGTTTCTGCGTTC